>MIQA02004953.1:0-31900 GCA_001887855.2 Sclerospora graminicola | reverse complement strand
ATCAAATGAAATCGCTTTCTGTAATAGCGCAGACTGAGCTTGACTCGCTTCGGTTATCGCTCCTTGACCGATTAAACTATCTTCTAGAATAAAACATATCTCCTCTTGCTTGAAAATACCTATGAAAGCCTCAGAGGACGTTAGATCCACGTCATTCAATAAATTGCAAGGGATAATAGTCGCACTTACCCTGTTCAATTAGATTTCGTGCACGTAATTGTCCAGCACGCAGATTTTTGGCGATAACAAATACGACTCCAGAAAGATTAACGTCATCGAGGGTCTTCTCATGCAACACACTAGTTGTAATTCCATGACGACTGAGCAGTCCCGCCGCGATCTGTGATGTCGATAAGTTTATATCGTTATCTCCACCATTTTTTACTTTATCACTTTCATCGTTTCTATTTTGATCAGCAATTAGAAATGAATGGGCGACTCCTCGATCATGACAAGTTGATGCAATAAAAGTCAGTACAGCTGACAACGGATTAAAATAGATGTCAAAAGCATCAATTATTGACGTCAATAATGGCTGTCCACAAAGAGGCAATACTGCCACTAAGATGCATTGTCATTTGCTAGAGCCTGAGCTTTCAGTTGTTGAGTATACGCCACCGTCTTCTCTGGATCATGAATTTCCACCTCAACCACTTTCATTCTTATTTCTTCTTCCTGTTCATTTAATTGTTTTTTCACGTTAATTCCCACTTTATTCCAATCCAGGGGTTGCTTTTTCCAATTTTCTTTTATTCGTGAAACTGTCAAAATATGGTCCGCATGTTGACGTCTTGAAACGCATGACAGCGGTGAATTTAGGGGTGCAAACCGCACCACACTCTCTTTATTGTTATTATTGTAATAAGAATTTTCAATCGAATTGTGATAGCGCCATAGACTTAGTGCAAGTCCATAACTCCCGATAGTCATACGCAAGGCCCGCACCGACTTCATCAGCACCAGACGCTTCCCAGTTGTTGTAGAGCAATTTCCGAGTTTCTCAGTAGTTAGAAGACCAGATAATGCGACACCTGACGCTACAGCCACATATCGCGCCGATATGGAGCGCCATACCACGCTGGGCAGGACGTTAACAGCAGCGAAGCGTAGCGCAAATCGTAATGGAATGGGGCGGCATTTCATTGTCAGTGAAGCTTCGGTGAATCCTAAAGCGAAGGTACTAAAGATAGCAAAGCCGACACCGACCCGTGGATCCCGTAATAGTTGCGCAGGACGTGAGTCAAGCGTGAAGTCCGACGTCACGGTCATTAGGAGGTAGAGAAGTCAATTAAACCCCAACGAATTTTGACGATACCGGTACTGTTTAAAACAAGGGAATACCGGTATTCCAAAAGGTGACTCAAATTTTGGTAACATCTTGCTACATGTAATTCGAAAATTGATCCGATCGGAATACACGACAGACTACCTGGTAGATATTGTCGAATTTAAGTTATTTGCCTGTCCCAAATCCGCTGTTTACGAGGGTATGAAAAGGGTCTTATAGAGGGTTACCCGGAATGCTAAATCAGGGTACTCGGATGGTTACGCATTCCGGGTACAGTAATCTTTTTATTTTTACGTCCTCTCAATTGCCCTTGGACTCACGTCGGCTCGGACTCTCAGCGTTGATTGTCGTAGGCTCATGTTTACTGCCTGTTTTCTTGATTTCCTTTTTCTCTAAATTTAGGGGCTTCGTTGTCGCATACACTGGGATTGTGGATTGTGTCTCTAACGGACACAAATGAGTGGATCGGCATTGCCGCGGGCGGAGGCGCTGGCTTTGTAGTCGCGCTCATCGTGGGCTTTATGACGTTCTTTGGCCCGCACATTCTCATCCTCGTCACGGGTGGCATTATTGGCTCGTACTTACTGCTCGTTGATGCCTATGATGGCATTAATGTGTTTCCTGCTGCCAATCAATTGGCTCGACAGGAATTTGTCATTGCCTTTATCATTATCTTTGAGCTTGTGTGTTGCTCCAGTTCCAAGACGTCCGAGCTAGAAAACCATCGCTTCAAATACGTTGTGTTTTCAGCTATTACAGGCGGATGGATGGCAGCGGACGGACTGTCGCGATTCCTGGACTCGTCCGCTGTGCTCTCGGACGTGGCGTACAAGTCGATTCAGAATGGGGGCAAGGCTGCCATGTCGGGGATTGACGCGGGGTCTCAGACCTTGATGTTTATCATATGGATTGCAGTCTTAGTGATTGGTGGACTGAATCAATTGGCCATGCGGTGGGGACTCGGGTGTTACAATCGCGTGGGTGCTCACGCCCAACTTGGCCCCGTGGAGGAAGAATTACCGGAATTACCAACTGGTGCGACGCTACCTGCTTAAACCATCAC
This sequence comes from Sclerospora graminicola, assembly GCA_001887855.2. Classification (NCBI taxonomy): domain Eukaryota; phylum Oomycota; class Peronosporomycetes; order Peronosporales; family Peronosporaceae; genus Sclerospora; species Sclerospora graminicola. The sequence goes on along the minus strand of MIQA02004953.1, from coordinate 29,549 downwards.
AGAGCGTGTCCGTCTCGTATGTGAGAATTGTTTTGCGACTGTTCCCAGTGGTACTGCCTTTTGTACCGAATGTGGCGAAGCCATGCCTTCGGACGATGCGACACCAGATGTCAGCATTTCCCAAGCCCAAATGCCGTCTGTGGCATTGAATAGCAAGAGTCAGACGCCTGAGCGGTGGCAACAAGTGCCACATCGAACGTTTCTCAGTACCACGTCGTTTGTCGACCCCAAACATGCCAAAGATGGTGGCGTGAGCATGAAAGACAATACACGAAGCATTCGCTTAATGGACTCGGGGGTCCAAGGCCCTGACGGCAAGATGAGTCAATACAATGACTCGATTGCTGGTGTACGCAACTATTACGAACCTTCGTTTCGATCGTTTGCCATGTCGACGTATTCGATTGCGAATCGCGCGGCCGAGCCAGTCGAGACGCCTAATATTCGCAAGTATAAAATGTCGGGAAGTGGCATGTTTCACGTCTTTTACTTTGGTACGGCAGCGACGGGGATTGTCTGGCTTTATTACCTCACGACAATGTACCCACAGCAGTATTTCTGTGACCACGCTCGTCCAACGCTTCCTTGTAGTGGGATTCCAGTCAGTGAAGCCACTGGGTGCTACAGTTCGACTGTCAACTTTGATGCGAGCTCAGGGGATGGCTATTGTATTCGCGACGTGCCATTCATGTCGTGGGTAATGTATGCCATGATGATTTTCAGTGAGTTTCTCAATTTCTTTTTGGGATTGCTCTTTAATTTCAGTATGTGGCGTCCAATTCGTCGGGGGGCGCGCTATATGAACGACTTTAAGCCACCGATTCCAAAGGAACAATGGCCCACTGGCGACATTTTCTTGTGTCACTACATGGAACCCGTGACGGATTCAATGCAGACGTTAAAGAATTGTCTTGCCATGCAATATCCTCCCGAGCTTCTCCACATTTACGTGCTCGATGATGGGTATACAAAATCCGTGTGGGATGCAAACAACCACTTTAAAGTGACGGTCAACACGAAAGTAATTGACATTTGTGGGGATTTACGAGGCGATCTCGCGCGTCGGATGCACGAACGTGTTGTTGGCCCCGTTCAAGACGATCAGAGCTTGAAGGCGTGGCGTCGTCAGCACAGTTCGGTCCGCGAACTGCGCAAAGAAGGCGGGAAAGGTGTTCAACGTCGGGATTGTGCTGTTGGCTCGTTGTCTGATGATTACGACTACCGTGACCGTGGCATTCCACGTGTGACGTTCATTGGTCGCATGAAGCCCGAGACGCATCACTCGAAGGCTGGCAACATTAACAATGCCTTGTTTAATGAGGGGGCCGATGGCGTCAAATCTGAGTGTCGCTAGAAGGCGAACGTCATCGAGTCGGCCAGGCCGACCTGCATGACCACAGCTGCAAGCTCAGCTTGTTTAGATATATCACATGCCATATCTATTCGTTCTAGTGACATGATATCCCAGCAATTTTTGGTTAGCGGGAAGTCGCGGTTCATCTCGAGATCGAGCGTGCGGTATGCTCCCATCTGTCCACGAAGCAATAAATAAGTTAATTCCACATTGTTCTTCGATAGAAATAGTTCAAAGAGAAGTGAAATACTCCATACCCTAACGTGTTGACTCTCCATGACATTTTTGCCCTTGATACGCAGTACGCAGAGCGCAAGATAGAAATTTACTTGCTCCACCTACACATTTTCCATTTTTAGTTCCAAATGCCCAACAAACTATTTCACAAATAACGAACCATAATCGGTAGCGTCATCCGCACGCGTTGGCTGCTAGTAGAGCCCGTTACGCCTTCCTTGACCACCTGCAGAACCACGCAATTAAGTAAGAGCTTAGGTATTTTCGCTACAAACTCGCTACTACCTTGCATATCGTTGTGGTTTTGACTAAGTCCGTCACGTGAATAAGATTGTAGATATGCCACATATCTTCCGGATCCTCAGCGCGCAGCACCACAGATCCAACGTCATCTTTTTCGCTGACATGCTTCTTCAGCAACTTCATAGTAACTTTGTGATGGAAGGGCTAATGTTCTCTTCGGCCGCAACTTTTGCGCTCACAGTCAAGACCTTCAAATAAGAACGAAATAAAATAATTAAAGAAACATGAACCTGAATACTAAACTGAGAGATAAAAAAACATCGCTATTCTGCTTCCTGCCGTTTTGAAAACTATTTGTGGCAGAATGCCAGTCAAAGAACCGGCATTCGTCGTGGAAATCTGCCTTTCTCTGATTTGTAAGGCCCACCTTATAAGCTAAATAAATCGAGGGTTACGGACATTATCGAGGGTTACATGACGTATTTATTTATTAAATAAGGTTCACAAACATAAATAAGCCTCTTAATCTGGCAGATTTACTATTCTTTTAGCCAAATTGGATGAATATCACAATACATAATAATTATTTTACGACGGATTGCAAGAGCAACTGCCGTTGGTGTTTGCTACTCCGTAGTCTGCAGGCTCGAGGTGCACCTCGATGCTACCGGATCCTGGTGGGGAAAGCGTGCAGTGCAGCGGACGTCTCAGGAATTCGCTCCATGAGATGTAGCTTGCGCTTATTGTTGTTCCACATGCAGCGCGTAAGCGGTACGTTGCGACCGGCCACGGTCACGCTTAAAGCACGTTGGTTGTTTAAATCTTTTGGAATGTCAACGGGCGGCACTACAACCGTCTTCATGTAGCTCAAGCTAAAGTGCGTGGACTTCATTCTATGAGTGCGCAGGATCTTCTCCTTGAGCTGTTGGGCTTCCTCTGGAAGCACGATGGTGGTCACAGGCTGCTTTTGGTGGCGATGTAAGCGAGTAGACTTTGTTTTGGGGGAGCTCCGAAGCTTTTCATTAAGCTGATCACGTCTCTCAGCGGCTGTAGGGTATCTGTGGGGACGGTGAAAGTGTCCTATCTTGTTCTTGTGGATCTTTTCCTTATGCGACTCGGACTCTTCGGGCGGCACCATTTCGCGCACAGACTGCTTGTGATGGCGGTTGAAGCGGGACCCATGAGCAGAGCTGTGACGGAACTTAATGATGTGCGGAAAATTGAACTGAGGCTGCACTCCCATGGCGATAGTGATGAGGAAGCTGGGTCTTGTTTAGGTATTGGATTATTTTAAACTGAACTAGTGGATCGTGTCGAGCGTATTGCGGTACTTAAGACCCTGACCCTTTAATTGGCGGTACCACCAACTTTGACTGCGATAAAGTATGATGCAAAAATTAATTTTTGCTCTTGCGACTACCCTGACATGGACATATAAAGGACATTTTCAAGAAAGGACGTGAGCCTCGTATCAGCACGATTAGACTCCAGTCAAAATCCACATGCGACAGTCGAACATCAGATGCGCGTCTTCCAATCAAGATGATGATGAAGCGCCTAACAATCAAGTAACATGTTGAGCAGTGAGACCTAGAGTACATCTATCTACTCTATTGTATTATTATACATGGACCCAATTCTTGAGTAAGTGCTAATTCATGGTGCCCAATTCAAGAATTCTTTCAGTTTCTTGTGAGTTCTCCGACGGCTGGACGGAGCACATATTACTGTATGTATTGTCAAGAACCCTATGTCATACCGTACGCAGGTAATATACCGGTACATAGCCTGGTACATGTACAGCTCCAAAAGGTGACTCAAATCCAAAAACATCGTCAGAAAGTGTCTCAAATGGTCGTATCCCCCCCTGTACCATAAAATAAGGTACAACGTACCGTTAATGAATGAAGGCATTAGCATTCGTAGAGCTATATTTAGTATTATGGCGATGCTACTTCTCTCGGAGCTGACACGAACATGGGAGATCTCAATGGCATTATGCCTTTGGTTTTTGCCGTCAGGTTTGGAGATATCGCGATTGTGCAAATAATTGTGGAGGTACACGTAGTGAAAAAGGGGTGTGCACCTAGTGGCTCCCAAAATATTTTACATGAGAAGTATAACTTCACGAAAATAATTGGGAGCACTTCGAAAAATGTTAGGCGGCTTAAGTCACTATACATTGACTATGTCTACAAATGAAATTATTAAAACCCAACAGCAGAACTCAATGAAGATGTAAAATCGTGCGCACGAACAGTGCTGCTTTGATTGGCGCCAGTACTCAAGAGGAGCGCTGTGTCCAATTGCTGCATCTGACTTCAAAGAACTGTATGGTTATTAGCACCTACTTTTGGTAACCGAGTCTTTACCGATCCATCGTTGGTGTGTTAACTCCTTGTCGCCTGTTCCTCATAACGGTGGTTGGCGTACTTACTGGTAACTAAAGTACTAGTAGTGACCTATGCACTTTGATAGTTTAATGCCTTAAACCGACACCCGTCACCGTCGGCTCCCGGGGCAGGGATTTAGATTTTTTGGAACCGAAAAGTAGGTTTGAATAAGTAAAACCTAACCAAACCTAGATTGCACAGTTTGCATAGCCCACACGTGAGAGTCAGCTTGACTCCATCTTAAAATGAATATATATATCATATTCTACGAGAATTCTATCTTATTACTACTTTCTGTGTTGTTGGCCAGTTCGGGGTCAGCAAGAAAGTGGCGATAAGATCTCTGCAATTGAGTTTTAAAAATTTATGAGGTTGGAATTCTGATATCTGATGACTCAACGGTTAAAAACTACTTTTGCCAGCCCATCAAATTTTAGGTTTTATTCCTGATTAAAACCTAATGCATTCTTGCCAGCCCTGTCAGTGAGTACTGTAATGGACCTGTCACATATATCAAGGTAGCATCCCTATATTTGGATCATTTTTAGGATCAGTCGATAAATTACGATTTATCGTTTTAGGGAGGAGAATAATAAGGGCCGTGCATTTCAAACAATCAAGCATGAAAGAATGACAGTGTCCACAGGCAGTGGCCGGCCTAAAAGTAAACGTAAGCCACGCGTCGTTAAACGATATGCACGTCAAAGTTACACACGTAAATTCAAGGCCGTCGTTGTTGCACATTCAACTCGCACTTATGTGCGAGCCGCTGTAGACAAGTACTTCCAGAGGCTGGTAGACTCTACACGTGAAAATTCTCACCTCTACATGCATTAGTGGATGCCAGAACCTGCTCAAGTTCAAGCTGGAACGAGAGTTTGCCCGCGTCCTTCAAGCAAACGAACTCGACCAAAAGGCATCGGTACCGTTCTCGGCTCGTCCGGTGAAATCCAGTTGATTAACGAACTCCGGCGTGCTGGCGTAACCATCTCGCGATCATTACTGCGAGAGAGTGCCCTCGAGATCTCCTCAGACATTATGATTGGTCAGGATTGATCACATTTGTAGTGCATGCGTTTCAATTTGCTCGCACCCAACCTTGGCGGAAGCCGCTGCCTTTTCTAGTGCGACATCGACCGTGTCTTGGCTTTGATACGTTTTTACGCGGAACGAGGGGCAATGGCGAGCAAGAAATCCAACGCTCCTGCTTCTTTCATTTTTTCTCGCCTTGAAAAGCGCAGTGGTGATGTTTGAGCTTATCTCTAAATCAACTATTTCTCCTGTCAGAGCTAAAGCAGTGGGGGTGCGCTGCGGCAAGAGCGAAAAGCAGCGTGCGACGGCAATGATGACTGGTGATATTTTCGACAAGAAGTACTAACTGTTTATCGTCTTTAAAGTTAAAGCCGTGACAACCAAGCTCACCCAATACGAGAACAACGAAGTCCGGCATGGCTTTGGTCGCCCTGTGTGGAGAGAAGTGGAAGCTCTCCAAGCGGAGCTCGTCCTGCGGATCCACGGTAATCGCGCGGTCTGCTGGAATGGCCTAAAATGGTCCAGTAGGAGCATGATAGGAGGGCTGGTGGCCAGGCGGTCACCAAAATGTAACGTGGGGTGCTTGGGTCACTGGAAACGCGACGTGGTCGACTATGCGGCTACTTTAGCGATCACGCTGCAGAAGATTCCCGCGGGGTTAACTTTGCGTTCACAGCCTGCCGATGTCGCGTGAATAAAAAATCCGTGAAGGATTATAATGCGACCATTGGGTTGCGTGCTTATGACAACAGCTTGCACGTCATACATGAGCCGTGCTGGAGCAGGCAAATCATTATCCGTGCATCCAGGTATGGCTGTAGCGTCAAAGCCGAGTCCACGATTCGTCATGACGCCTCCGCGTCGTCCGGAGATTGTGGAATGGAACAACGCGGCATGGGGGTCTAGGCTGGTGAGCACCATTCAAAATGGTTTTAGGGCATGTGAAATCTTTATGGTAGGTACCGGCATGACGAACTCGACGTTGCATCGACTACCAACGTTCATGTGGAACATTCAGATGTTAACCAGCTATTAGCGCATTACGGGGAGCTAGTTGACAGTTCGAAAATTTCATTAGTACTCAGTATTTGTGTTGAGAGGCTATGAAAGTGAACATTTTTTGTCTGAAGTAACAGTCTCTTATTGAGTCTGCTGCACATTTGTGTTATCTGTAACAGGTCCATTACGGTTGGTGCCCTGCACGTTACTTTGTTATAATAGCGCCCTGCGGTCCACCTGTGATTGCCAACTGGCACCTCACCCTGCACGCCCTATTTATATTAGATGTTAGTTAATATGAATATATGCATATACAAACTCCTAGATAAAAAAAAGCTAAAAATAACCGCCGTGCGTCTGGATGCCCTGCATCCTCATATATCTGCATGTAGCTGTCTACAGCGGCCCTGTCGTAGAAACCCAGCGTATGCACCTCCATAACGGCCCTGCCGTAGACGCCCTCTGTCTGGGGTGTCTCTTCATTTTGTGTGTAACTGCTTGAACCTCCACCAGCTTGGTCGCAACTTTATGTATCCGGCATCCGGATACTCAATACTCCCCCTCGAACCGGTGACTAGAAACAATCACCTGCATTCGCCTGTCGATAGGTAGTATTATGCAGCTCGGAGTCCTACCCAGAGGACGGTGCCTGAATCCCTGTCATTGCCGTCACTTGAATGCGCCCTGCACGTATGTCTGTAGTTGCGTCACCTTCTGTTATTGTTTCCTCAATAAGTACTTTGAAGTTGCTCATCTGCCGTCGCCCTGCGTGAAACGACGCCTAGCATCGTTCGGAAACGCGTGATCTTTACACGTTCCAGTGCCTTAGTCAATACTTCTGCAACTTGATTGTTTGTCGGCACGTATTCAGTCTTTTGTGAATTTTGGTTGGGGTCCGGAGCATTAACGTAGGTGCATCTACGCGACAACCTTCTTCCCACATGCATGTCCGGGCGCTCAATTATCGACAGCGGTCAAGTGCCAATTATTGAGCTCTCCGAATTCTGTATGTCTGATCCCCCATACGTACAGTTGTCATATTTCCCTCAGACACCCCTTTCGGGTGAAAACGACGTTATTGATTTTGGTGATTCGGCTGAGAATGATAGTGATAGCTTTAGGGATAAAAATGATATATACTTCTATTGATACACACATGTGTTGGGTTTGTTTTACTGAGTCTTTCTACTTGTACGCTATTTCCCAATCAGTCCCATGTCTTATGAGCAATAAATCATCCACATACACGGTGAGCAGCATATCAATCTCTCCCTCCTGGAATCGGTCGATAAGGCCCCAGTCGCACTCGAATAGGACTATCGGGGGCAGCGTACTTAACAATGTTCTGTACAACGAGACTTTCGTGCGAGCCACTTTCTCTACCAAGTACAGATAATGCTGCGTCCAACTTCGTCTTAGGCTTTTTTGGCAGCGAAAAGATTCGCCGCTTGCTGATGGGTGATGTTGACCTTGAATGCGTGAAACATCTGGTCCAGGACGAAATATAACTCTTGCAAAATCGTCCACCACGTCATTATATTTGCGCGTAAATAATTTGCCGCAACACCCTTCAAATGCTCACTTAACTTGTTCACTTTTAATCGTTCTGTTCACACAAAACTGGACTACAATTGTGCTACTTCAAGGGCTTCGATAAACAGGTAAGCCCCACTGCTTACAACCTGCACCTAATCCCGGGTAATCTCTGCCCCTGAAATGTTTTGAATTGTTAAGTTTGGGATCTTCATTGATCCAACCATCCGCACTTTGTTTTCGGCAGGATGTCCAAGAATTTCCGCCCCTTCCTGGGCTGGGGCTGCATGAGCATTTCATTGCGGGGGCACCCATCCACCTACCCGCTCAATTTTGGTTATCCCCTCCTAGGTCTTCCATCAGCATCTTTCCGCCGAACGGTCCATAGTTTTCACCGTCTCCTTGAAGACGCTGCCATTGTCAGAGCCCTTGTTCGACCTTGGCGATCCGGCAGATAATGCATCATGCGTCCGCTCTTCTTCCATAGCATCAATCTTCTCTTCCACGCGTTTCATACACGCAAGGACAGCTTTAAAATCCACTTTCTCCTCTTCCATTTCCGTAATATATCCAAAACGAAACGAAACGAGATAATGTGAAAACAATTCAAATCAAAGTCACCCTTCGGTACAGGGGACTTCCACGGACAAATCGTAATTAAACGAAAACTTAGAGAAACTTCGTAAAAACTTAAAAAAACTTCGGTCTTGAGCCCCGTAACCCTTGGGCTCATAACCTGTTGGAAATTCCAGTCACCGGAACCTTATAATTCACTCGTAACCGATTAGTGTTAGAGCAAACTATAAATTATAACGTAAAAAACTAGGCAGTATGCGTGTTAGTGCCGTGTGCCTTAGTCTATGCGAGTTGTGTGCGTGTGTCGACCCTACCGGTCGACAGGAAGTGCTCAAGCGCGAAGCATCCTACTTGTTGTCTCAATATAAAAACTGAAAGTATATTATTTATGTAGGATTATGTAAAGTCAAGTACCTAAATGTTACGTAACCTGAAAGTCACAATATTCAAAAATCACGGTAATTTCGTCCAACCAGAATTTTGTCAAAACTCTCGCCAAATTCCAACACATCTATTAACATGAATCAAAAATACTTCGATTTATCATCCGTCGTCACACCCGAAGATTTAGCAGCTGACATTGAGGAAAATCTTCTCAGCTCGTGTGCGCATGTGCTGCAGCACCCACACAAAAAAACGGGTACGAATAGCAAACGCTAGCTGCGGTAAAAATCTCCCAACAGTGTAAATCAGGGATACGTCCAGAAGCCAAGTTTGTCTATTACGTGCCCCGACAGATTGTTCTCGCTTTAATACAATTCGAATGGGTTAGACTTTCATGGCTCTGTCGATTCGTGCGATCCTAATGTAAGCAACAAGATGCAGAAAGTGATTTACTATTTGTGATATTTTAAATACTGCACAACACGGCAGGAGACTACAGTAGAACGTTTTCACCGGTACGTGATGTACTCGTCAATCACGTCCATACGTTTGATCTTTTGGTTGCCCTTCACCCACATATGCATTGTAAGTGGAACTTTTTTGCCAGACACGAGCGCACTCAGAGCTCGTCGATCGTTAAGAGTGGCAGGAATGAGCACGGGCGGGATGGCCACGTGGCGCATGTGACTGAGGCTGAAGCGCGTGAATTTGATCGGGTGCGTCTCTAGGATTTTCTGCTTGAGAACACGCACGTCTTCTGGCAAATCAATAGGCGCATGCTGGTACTTTCGGCGAAAACTCTTGGCCTTTGACAGTCTGCGCGCGACATGGGACGAATGCTGGATCCGCGGCGTCAGAACTTCTGGTTGCACTCCCATTGCTGCAGTTACTGTAGTGGGGTAGATAGATGTCTTGTGGCTTGCAGGCAACTTTTGGAATGCCGAATTGGTGGATCTAAAAAAACGCGACGAGGCAGCTTGTGTCCCGATGATTGGAAGAGCAAGTAGCGTGTGGCGTGCGAATACAGAATACTTGTATATATTTAGACTTACAATGAGTATGATATCTTTTTTATGTTTGGATGCTCTGAGATTTGAAGCCACCGGGTCGGCGCAAAGAAAGGATTGACCACAAACTTGCATTGTCTTTTTGGCTTCCAATTGATCTGTCATTTTTTGTGACAAGCTCCATGGAGCACATGACTTCAAGTGATACTCAAATCAACGGGCGACATATGTTCTCGAGGCAGCACAATTCGTCTACGACCTTTCCGACTCGTCGCGTTTTCGACTGTCACAGCTCATTGCATGTGTTCGTCCCACTGTTTTTGAAGATTCTAATTCACCCAAGTCGAATCGTCGCCGAGTGTCAGATATGAGTTAAGATTTCAAAATTGCTAAAGTAGGAAGGAGAGTGATCCCATCATGACAAACCAGTACAAACATGGTACAGTGCAATCACTTCTAATTAAACGAAATGGAGCTTTTCAGCACGCAAAGGCATAACTTACCAATCTTTCCAATCTCAATCAGTTGCATCGCTTGACTTGGACATTAAAATAGGTATATTACATACTAGTACATTGTATACATAAACTCTCTGTCAAAGAGCAAAACGAAGGTAGCATGTAACGGTACATGATATGTTGGCAGTGCTTGAAAGTTACATGTAACTCTTACAAGTTACCACCAAAAAGATACATGATATTTTACAACCCGGATGCGATTTCGATTGGAATATAGAATAGCACAGTTGCGAAATACAGAACACGAATGGCTGTCGAGTCTTTACGGCGTATCTGCCTCAGCAGATATTAGTACACATCTCGCACTTGCTTATTGTAGGGCCTACAGTACTGCAACAAAAACAATTGTTGTGTCCAGCTTCTATACATTGGTACATCTGTCAAATCCAAGGTACAGTAAGAAATACTTCAAGTAGAAATGACTTTTATTAAAATAAGAAGTGACGAGAATTCTTGAACACGAGAGAGACTTCATCGACAGAAGTAAAATACTCCGAGGACTACAACTTCAAGTCGTCTCGAGCCTGGTTTTGGGCGAAAACTAGTTCTGCTTGAGGGGGTTGGAGTTTTCGTTTCTCAACTCACACTCCAGCAAGTTTTACAAAAGAGTTGTCACGCTTGCATGCTTAGCGCTATTACGAGTCGTGCGCAGTCTTGCTTTTGTCGATTTATATCAAAAGCGCACTTGGGCTTGTGGGTACTGTATCATCGCGCCTCAACCGCAACGACATTCACACCGCGTATTTGATTTGACTTTAAAGACGCTGCTGTCAGCTCAAGCAGATCATATGAACAGAAAGATTTCTTACCCATTATCCAATGGTTAGGCCTGTGAATCATCGACTTGATTGGACGCCAGGTCCACATCATCGGCTTGATTGGAAGACGTGGGCTGCTATTCGACTGTCGCATGTGCGTACCTGAGGTGTAATGATTTTGGCCAGTGGGATGCTCACGTCCTTTCTCATTGAGCTACTGCTATGTACAAATGTAAGCCAGGGCATTCGCAAGGGGCACGTGGGACTCTTGCAGCATACTTTATTACACTTAAAATCGATGGCGCATGAGCAATCGCACGGTTTTGCAGTGCTAGCTCTTTCGGCTCCTTTTCAAGTTCAGTTTACTACATTCCATCTCTCTAACAAGCCCATCACTGTCACTATGGGAGTTCAGCCTCAGTTTCACCTGCCCCACATGATAAAGTTTCGTCACAATACACCCCTCGGTAAGCACATGCCGCGCTTCCACCGCCATCACAAGCAGCCTGTGCGTGCGGTGGTGCCGCCCGAGGAGCCCGAGCATCATAAAGAGAAGATTTCAGGCTCCCACAAGAACAAATTACGACGCTTACACCGTCCCCACAGACATCATCGAGCCACTAGGGGACTTGAGCAGCTCAATGAGAAGCTTCGGACCTCTCACAGAATCAATCGCTTACATCGTCACCACAAACAGTCTGTAAGCATCGTGGCGCTGCCAGACGAAGCCCAACAGCTCAAGGAGAAGATTCGGCGTACCCACCGAGTAAAATCCACGCACTTCAGCTTGAGTTACATGAAGACGATTGTCGTACCACCTGTCGAGATTCCGAGAACGTTGATCAACCAACGGGTTCAAACCATGATCGTTGCCGGCCGCAACGTGCCGCTTACGCGCTGCATGTGGAACGACACTAAGCGCAAGTTACATCACATGGAGCGAATCCCCGAATCTTCCACTGCACTCCACGCTTTTCCTACTCGACAACAGCGAAGAATCGTAACCCTATAGTATGTCGAATACGAGGCAGCAAACACCAACGGCAGTTTTGCTTGCAGTCCGATATTCTGTAGAGTAATTTAATTATATTAATGAAAACTTGTGTAGTTTTGCTTTGTGTACTATATTGGCATATTCGTTTTGACACCACGCTCGGCGTCTGATTCCTGTGTTTTTTTCGATACCAGTTACGCTCGGTTAAAACTTAAAGAGCACCTATATGATACCGGTACACTAATCGACAATAAGCCGGATCACTTCACTTGTGACAGGGGAAATCCCTAACGTTTTTATCGGGCTAGCCTAGAGCGCACCAAACCAAAATCTGCACAGCATCCAATCCTGTGCACCCAGTAGGGATAGGTTTGTCTTTATTACTACATTTAGAAGACCTGACACCCGAAAAGCGACATAACTAGAAGTATGTATAGGGTGGCAGCCGGTATTCATTTACACTCGAGTTATAGTGTTGATTTGTAGAGGGCGCTACGCAGAAAAGGTAGGCAGCTCGTCGGGCAACAATCTCGTCTCCTACTACGATACAACCCAAACGATATAGAAAAAGCGCAGCCAACACGAAACTTGCGTTACTGACAAACCATCCACTAGCAAGCACTGTCGACCCTTCGTCCAGTGGTAACAAGTAAGCAAGCCATTGTGTCAACAGCGGGTAAAAAGGATAAAAGGCGTGGAAATGCTCGAAGTCGTAGCCGTATAAGGCTATGTGGAAGAAATAGACGCCGTCCCAGTTGCTCAGCGCTGTTAGAGGGGACCCTTTTGTCTGTAGATGCGACGAAGTGTCGTATGGTGTCACGGTTGAGCTCGTCAATAGCGCTAGAATCGTCACATACGCTCGAGTTGCAACCGCGAAGACGGCGATATTGCGATCAGTTTTCATCTTTATTAACGAAGTTTTACTACATGTACTGTAATGGCACTCTATTTGTCAAGTTACAGAAATTCTGTGATTCAGACGGCGTTAATCAGAACAAGGCAGTCGTGCTACTTGGTCAATTTCTCGCTCGCGACGAATTAATTAAACAAATGAGCGAACGCCACGAGATATAATCAACACGTGCGTCGGATAAACACTCTCTTGCTCTTGAAATTCTCATTTTGTGACGCAATAGCAACCCCCCTCTAGCCAAGCGAGCGTGTCTTCGGCGCCTCCCTCTGCCGCATGCTCCAGCGCCTGCTCCGCGGCGCAAAACCTGCGGAGTTTGCTATAGAGGAACTGGGCGACCTCCAGATGGTCCATATAGCACGCGGGGTTGAAAGCATCAAAGCTGTTGCAGACGTCTCGGTGGTGCTCAGTGAGCCACTGGACAACAGCCAGATGTCCATGCGTGGCAGCCAGCTCAAGAGCAGTAGAAGTCCACCGCAAGTCAAACTGATTCGATTCGTTTTCACTATTAGCCGGCAGCTCTTCATCAACGTAGTCGTAATGCAGCCAGCGCAGCACGGTCACATAGCCTTGACGAGCAGCCTCATCAATAGCTTTGGCATTTATTTGCCATTTACAAATAGTTCTGTCGCTTTTCGGCAATAAAGACAAACCTACCCCTACTGGGTGCACAGGATTGGATGCTGTGCAGATTTTGGTTTGGTGCGCTCTAGGCTAACCCGTTTTTATCAGTACAGTTAAATTAGGTAACTACAGTGTGGAGCGTGCATAAGAACGGACCAATCTTTTATAACCTTGACAAAAAATGATATTATGTGCTGCAGGTAATATCATATACAGTGTAAGGGAAAAGTTCACCTCTGTTCTGGAACAGCTCGGTTGAAAAATGAGAGCATCTGATTGGTCAGATGGTGGTCGTCATCTCGGTTGACTCAACCGACCTCGAAGAGGTCGGCTGAGTCAACAGATCCTCGGTTATAAAATTATACAGGCCACATTTGCACCAAAGCCAGTCACTAACCGAAATAACACAGACATGGATGACACGATCGCATGCGCCGTTCTCGTGGCAACGCTAGCTGCTGCGTCTGCTGCAACCTATGACAGGCGGAGTCGTCGTGACCCTCCGACCTCAGTGTTTACAGCGCCACAATCACCGTGGGATCTTGTTCGTGACGAACCTCTCTATAATGGATGGTACGAGCAGCACTTGCGCTGCTCATACCAGACTTTCGAGAAGATACACAAGCGAATTGAGACTCGCTGGTGTGAGGTGCTCATTCGACCAGGCCCCAGCAGCACTCATGACATCAAAACCCGTGTGGCTGCCAGCCTTTGTTACCTTACCCATGAAGGGTCTTTCTATACGGCTGGAAGTTTGTTTGGAATAAGTAAGTCAAGATGCATTGCGTATGTTGACGAGGTAAATTAAAAGCAAATCAAACATGAATAAATGATAGCCTATACTAACCCAATGCTGAACGGTAACGTAGATCACTTCGATTCTAAACACATACCTTGCTCAAGACGTCCGTCTTCCAGCTACACATGAGGCATGGAGAGATATTGCCGCGGTTTTCTAGAAGATTTGTGGTGTTCCAAATGCAGTTGGTGCAATCGACGGATCTCTATTCCCAGTGCACCGGTTCGCCGATTTTGAGGGCTGGTATTGTCGGAAAGGATTCCCAGCGTTCAATATGCAGGTAATAATACACTGGTTCTTTATTCGTTATAAATGCTGATTAATTTGGTTATTTTTAGGTGGTCGTGGATTGTAGAAAGCGAATCATGTCCTTCTCATTGCGGAGTGGGTCCCAGAATGACAAGGCTGTATTCAACAACTCAAGTTTTGGGCAAACCTGTCGGGATATGATTCCTCCAGGGACGTTTTTTTTGGCCGACGCTGGTTACAAGCTGATGCCGCATATTATGACGCCTTTCAAAATCTACTACGGTATGCCAAAGGATGAAGCTAAATACAACTACCTGCATAGCAAGATGAGAATTGTCGTCGAAGGGGCATTGGGACTGTTCAAGGGTCGCTTCCGACTGTTCAAGAATCCACTCCAACACCACACCGCATCCAAAATGGCTCGCCTGATTTCGGCTTCGATTGTTCTACACAATTGGTTTATTAATTTTGATGATAGCTGTGTACCCTACGAGATAGAACCGTGGATGCACATTGGTGGTGACATTGCTTTCCCACAAAGTCAAGCTTTAGATGACAACAAAGTTGCGAATGAGCGACGAAATTTTATAAAGGAATACATGAACACATTGTGAGTATTCTACGAGACGCCGAGATTTGTATATTTCAATCACAATTTCATGGCGTTATTCTGGCTGTCCGACGTTGACTTCGGTACAACCTACTGACACATTGGCAGCGCCCGAGGCGAATGTCCAGCAACTAGTATGGGCTGTGGCCGGTCTCTTTGTCGCTGCATCCGTTGTGGCATCTGCGCTGCTGATTCGAGGACACTTCAACCATTTCACCCAGCCCATTGTACAAAGCAAGATCGTGGGCATTATATGGATGGTATCAATCTATGCCACCGACTTGTGGCTCTCCCTTCGCTTTAAAGATGCGGCCTTGTATCTGGATTTAATGCGCGATTCGTACGAAGGTTATGTCATTTACTTATTCTTGGCGCTCATGATTGCTTATATAGGCCAAGGCAGTAATGAACGCGTCATTTAGACCATGAAAGGATTACTGAATGTCGAAGATCCGTGGCCTTTAAAGCGTTGGTTTCAGCCTATTGATATGGGGCCGAGCATTTTACGAGATTGCAAGATGGAAACCATGCAATTTGTCGTGGTAAAACCATTGATGGCGTTGGTTGCGATTCTTTTGCGACTAAACGATCTGTATGACCAAGGCAACTTTAGTGCCACCAAGGGCTACTTGTACACCAGTTTGATCGTCAATGCTCCCATTACGTACGCGTTTTACTACCTCGTGCTCTTTTACTTGGCCCTTCACACGCACTTGGCGCCGTATAACCCCGTCCCCAAGTTTTTATGCATTAAAGCAGTCTTGTTTATGTCAATTTTGGCAAAGTGTCGTGCTTGCTTTTCTCTCGCGTTTCCAGTTGATCCATAAGCTTGGATCTTGGAGTGTCGAAAATGTGACCACGGGCATTCAAAACTTGCTCATTTGTTTTGACATGTTCTTTGTAGCGTTAGCGCACCAGCGTGCGCTCCCATATATCCCATACATTCACGGGAACCAAGCGCTACGGACAAGTATCTTGGATGATCATCTGGCATTCCAAGACGCCGTGCGTGACTTTAACGAAGTCATGCCCGTGGTCTTGCCCACTCCATTCAAACCGAATGCTGCCACTATAAAGACAAAGAAAAAGTATGCTTTACATCAGTCAAAGGATCTCTACGCGACTGAAACAAGGAGACTGCGAAGCAATGACGGCATGAATTCGGATGCAGAAAGTGAGACCTCTTTCGACTCAACATGCACAATATGGTCTCATGTATGGTAGCAAGGCAGCCACTATCGGCTTGTCACTCTCGGTCCTGCAGTGATGGGTAGTCAAGACGGCGAAGTTGAGCAAAGGCTGACGCCTCGCCTCAGTGGCGAGTCATCATGCTCCATGTGCCTTCCTGTCTCTGCTAATCCACCCATTAAATCGTCTCACTATACGACGCTTCAACTTCGTCACATGAAGCACTCACTACAAGACCAATGGAACGAGAGCGTTGGTCACGGTGTTTGTCGCATTCTCCGCACAGTGCGACAACATACACATTGTCCCGTGATGTATCGCCAAGAAAAACAGCCTCAAAAGTTTGCGGTTACATTAAAGACGCGAGTGATTTTTATTGGCAGAATCTACTCGGGTTCCAGCGCGAGATACTTTGCGGTGTGACTGCGATGCTCTTGATGATACCTGAGACAGTCGCCTTCAGTTATGCAGCAGATCTGGACCCACTCAATGGATTATACGCCACAGGATTCATCGGAATCGTTGTGAGTCTTTTTGGTGGTGTGCCGGCCACAATGGCGGGGGCGACAGGCGCTGTCGCAATGGTTATGCCTACGATTACCAGCAGCACCGGTACATTGGCGTATTTGACGTATAACGAGCGAGTGCGGCATTTGTTTGTTGCTGTGACACTTGCCGGTGTGTTTGAGCTCCTTTTTGGGATCTTGGGCCTCTCTAAACTCTTTACGATGATTTCCAGGACAGCACATATTGGCTTCCTGAATGGACTTGCTATAATGATGTTCTTGTCACAAAAATTCCGCAAGTCGTTTTGCCCAACCAACTTAAGACCTTTTTCGTTTGCGAGATGCAAAATGCAAATGAAAAATAAAACGAGACAGTCACGTTCGACGGGACCTACAAACGACCACAAACGTCATTCAAGAGTTAAAAACAAAAAATACGTCAACCCATACAAGATACAAGAGCGCGAGTCGTACCTTGTCTGCGATATTCTCGACCACGCTTTCAAAAGTCGTCGCACCATCGGCGTCAGACTCACGCAGGCGTTTACCACACTCATTGGCTTCAGCGTTGTCATCATCATCTGAGCCCTTGACGACCTTTTTCTCTGAATGTTGCCAAATGCTGTCTTTCAACTTTTTTACATCAACATGTGAGTTACGCCCAGCAACTTGAGGAGAAACAAGAATGCGTTCGTAAGCTTTTCGCTTCAAGGGAACACTCTCCACAAATGGAGATTCGTGGCATTTTAGGTGTAAAAACGGTTGAAAATCGCTATAAGGACGTTTTCATTATCGTAACAAGATGGAATTTACCTGCACTACCAGCCGCAGGTTGCTCAATGAGGACAAATCCGCAAACGCCTGTACAACATCGACCTATCTTTTCACGGTTGGCATATTTCCTGTGGCATCCGTCAGTGCGCGACGATCAAAAGAAATTCACGGCAAAAGTCCAAAGCACGTCGACGTCGTGGTGCCGTCCGGAGCCCAAAGATTTTGTCACTTCAAGAATGTGTTCTGCAACCCTCATTGTGCAACCGATTGCTGCAGCAGCTAGTGACAAGATGTGAACGTGCAGGTTTACAAGCTTATGACTTTCACACACACGAAGGTTTTCTGAAACAGATTGTGTTGCGTCGTGGGGTGAATCGTGAAGGTTTTACGGAGATTATGATAGGACTCGTGATCACAACATTTGACGGAGAACAAAACTCCATATTAAAGAGTGTCATTCACGATCTCATTGAAGAGCATAATAGCGACAACGCATCAATCACTGGCGATGCTTCACACCTCGTGTCGATCATCCAACCACACGTTTGGCGACCCGTCGAGTCATTGACGATGCGATTGGAAGCGCTGCGAACGAGTTCCGAAGCAAGTGAAATGTCCCAAGATCCAGGCGAAGCTTATTTACGGCAGAATCAGTAGATACGACAATCGATTTTAATGACGAAAAATTAAGCACAATGTGCTTTGAGTAGGTTTGTATATTTGTGTGGCGTTTTTACGGTGTTTTGGTCATAAATGCCAGAAGAGCAGCATTGACAGCGTTAGCACCCTCCATGTGGGCGATTAGTTGGCGTTGATTCTGCTCCATTGCTTCCATGATCATAGTTTGCTTCTCCGCTATCGCATCGAGAGTCGTCGTTGAATGCGTTTCCTTTCCATGCGCTAGAGCTTTGGCTAGATTCTCACCCAAAAGTACCAGGCCTACAAATATTAGAATAAATGAGAGCTTAGCTATTAAAAAGGGATCCAGTCATACCTTGTCCAATATCCACCTTTTCCTTTTTGCGTCGCAGCTCGCGCTGGCTCGTGATCTCTGCATCCACTTCAGCCTTGCGCTTCGTCGTCGACTCCCTGTGCGCTGTCTGGGCGAAATCCACGGATCCAAGGCCCCGCTTGTCACCAAAATATTGGGTCAGCACCGACCAATACACGGGGAAAATGATAGGATCTTCTGTGCGGCTACCCGTCGCATTGTTGGCGTTGGTGAGGGCGCTGAACTCCTTCTTGAGGGCTTGGTATTTGTTCTTCCGTTGCTGGGTTTCGACCGGGACGCCATGGAAGAGAACAAATTGTAGACGCAAACGCTCCCAAGCCGCAGCAATTTGGGCGACGCTGCGGCTTCCTGCAAATGAATCGGTTAGCTTCGAGAGCCGGAGACAGAGAAGACTCTCCACCATTGGCTCCGTCCACACAAAGCGCCGACGTGGCGTTGCCACAGCTGGAGGACTAGCAAAGAGTATGGTGGGAGGCGGGTGTTGTGGGCTGGCCGGAGGGGGTCTTTGGTCAGCTGTCGTGTCGTCCATATTGCTCTTCGTGGACGACAATTAAAGGAGAAGTTTATTGTAAAATAGACACGAAGCTGATTGACTGTTTTTGCTTACCCTTTTCACAAATTTTGAAAGGTCGGTGTGTTTTCGCTCACTTGGTTGGTCCTTCGGTTAGGAGCCTCTAACCGAGGTAACTCAAACAGAGGTGAACTTTTCCCTAAATGTTTTGTTTGCTCTTGTTGACTGGTTCAACACGCTCGAGCCTCTTTCAAATGTAGGAGAAGACGTGATCTCAGCATACATCACCAGCGTCACGCAGGGTGCTCATCACGCGCTGCGATTATAGATTTCATACACTAAACAAATAAATATTTTCCAATATATACGTGTTTACACCTTTGAAGGTATGTTTTCGTTGTTAAAAAAAATTGTATGCATTTTAATGCTGCAAACGGCAGTGGTGCAATTTCTAGAAGTGGGCTATGGATATCACCAACACTCGAAATGAAACTATTGATATCAAACAAAATAGCATCACTTCTTTATCATCAATTTATTCAGAAGTAAAGCTATTGCTATTCTTTTTGCTGACCCTGCTTAGTCTCATCGACTACATTATAATACTATAATCGGCGTGATTATACGCTTTGTAGAAGTTGTGCTATAGCACAACACCAACAGTCGAAATGAAACAATCGATATCGAATAATATATACAAATAAGCATCACTTGCTCATCGTTAATTTATTCAAGATTAAAGCTATTGCTATTCTTTTTGCTGGACCTGCTTTCTTTTTATCTACTACATTCTAATGCCACAATCGGGGTGCTTATGCGCTTTGTATAGATATTTATTACTATAAAGTTACATCATAATACCAACACTCGAAATGACATCGAATAATGCAAACAAAATAGCATCAATTGTTTATCGTCATTTTATTCAGAAGTAAAGCTTTTGTTATTCTGTTTGCTGACCTTGCTTAGTCTCATCGACTACATCCTTATACCATAATCTGCGTGATTATACGCATACGCTTTGTAGAAGTTATGCAATACCACAACACTCGAAATGAAACTACCGATATTGAATAATATATACAAATAAGCATCACTTGCTCATTGTTAATTTATTCAAGATTAAAGCTATTGCTATTCTTTTGCTGGACCTACTTACTCTTTCTCTACTACACTTCTATTCCCACATTTGGGGTGCTTAAGCGCTTTGTATATATTTTTTAATCAACACTCCAAATGAAACTATCGACATCGAATAGTGCATACAAAATAGCATCACTTGTTTATCGTCAATTTATTCAAAAGAAAAGCTATTGCTATTCTGTTTGATGGGTTTGCTTACTCTCATCGACTACGTTCTAATACCATAATCTGCGTGATTATACGCATAACTTACGCTTTGTAGAAGTTGTGCTATAACATAACACTAACACTCAAAATTAAAATATAGATATTGAATAATGCATACAAAATAGAACCACTTGTTTGTTGTTGATTTATTCAAAAGTAAAGCTATTGCTATTCTTTTTTCTGGACCTGCTTACTCTTTATCTACTATATTCTAATGCCACAATCGGGGTGCTTATGGGCTTTGTAGAAGTTTTATTAATATAATACTACATCATAATACCAACACTCGAAATGACAATAGCTAGGTCGAATAAGGTATACAAAATAGCATCACTTGCATCGCTATTCTGTTTGCTGGGATCTCATCTACTATATTCTAATACAGCGCCCATATATGAGCATGGTTTATGGCAGACCCACCGCCCAAAACCATGAAGCAGCCCTACATGACAACAATATTCATGCTTTCTCCATTTTTGATGAACTTTCTCTATTATTTTTTTTCTTCTCTGTTTTTGGGGCTCTGTCTTTTTTGCCGCGTGTGCCATGAATGTTGCATGTGCAGACACAGATGATTTTTGACTCTATACTTGACCACCTAATCAAATAGTACTTTTATGATCTGTTCTTATGTTTTCTTAGATATACAGTAATACCTCACATTATTCACACCCATAATGCATTATATCCTTCACAAATTAGCACGTCACAAATAAATTAATTTTAAGAGATATATGTGTTTATTGAAATATAGCTGTTGCTCATTGAGTATGTGATGTGAAGATTGGATTTGGCAACAACGCAAAATGGTACTCTACCAATGTTATAGCAAAAGGATTAACCCCACACTGACACTAGTACTAGACCAACCGCGTGATACGGAAGTGTCCCCATGCTAAACTTTCGGGTTTTTACATCTAGGTGGCTACAAACACATGATTTGTAGATTAGGGTGGCCACGTGTGTTCGCAGGTGGCCAAACAAAATACCCTACGTACCGGTATGGTAAAAAAAAGATATCTGCTGTTTAAACGGTTGTTTTTTATATAATATAATTCGACTTTTGGTGGCTTTTCGTAAGACAGCGCACCCACCATAAGAACCTTTCAAAGGGCTCATGCAGAGCCCTTGTGAAGTAAAGCATGTACATGCCGGAATGAATTCGCGTCAGGAAACGCCCTGATGAATAAGCTCTCCCAGGCACGACCACACATTTTGGTGGCTTTTCGTAAGACAGCGCACCCACCATAAGAACCGTTCAAAGGGCTCATGCAGAGCCCTTGTGAAGTAAAGCATGTACATGCCGGAATGAATTCGCGTCAGGAAACGCCCTGATGAATAAGCTCTCCCAGGCACGACCACACGTTTTGGTGGCTTTTCGTAAGACAGCGCACCCACCATAAGAACCGTTCAAAGGGCTCATGCAGAGCCCTTGTGAAGTAAAGCATGTACATGCCGGAATGAATTCGCGTCAGGAAACGCCGTGATGAATAAGCTCTCCCAGGCACGACCACGGCACTTATGGGGTCATCAGGTGCTGGCAAGACCACGCTTATGGATGTCATTGCTGGACGCAAGACGGGAGGCAAAATCACGGGACAGATCCTGCTTAATGGTTACCCTGCGACTGACCTCACCACTTGACAATCCACTGGCAAGTGGACAGTCATTCCGAATCGGCAACATTCCGGGAAGCGCTGACATTTAGTGTTTTCTTTTGTGTTGACGTCCCCGACAGCTCATATGACTAGTGAATGAATGTCTGGATCTACTGGAGTTGCATTCAATCGCGGACCAATCATTCGAGGCAGATCGGCGGAGCAAAATGAAACGACTGAGCATCAGCGTCGAATTAGCGGCACAACCTAGTGTCTTGTTTCTCGATGAACCCAGAAGTGGATTAGATGCAAGGTCTGCCAATCTTATTATGGATGGCGTACGCAAACTGGCGAATACTGGTCATACTATTGTGTGTACCATCTACCAGGCATATTTAGCGAGTTTGAATGCTTATTGCTTTTAAAACGTGGTGGCGAAACGGTATTTGCGGGTGAGTTGGGCAGAAATGCGTGTGAAATGATTGCGTACTTTGAGTCCATTGAAGAAGTGACAAAGCTGGAGGAAAACTACAACCTGGCGACGTGGATGTAGAAAGTAATTGGAGTCGGCGTAGGCAACAGCAATGGGGATCAAGACGGATTTCGTGCGATTTTTTCAAGCTAGCAAGGTATTATTGACAAGGATTTGCTTCTGTACGTGTTGTTTCGACTCGGCGTTGTAAGTGGAAAAGTGACCTTGTTTGTCAACTCAACAGATGCCGCGTACCGGCTGAAGCTTTTCTTTAGGCAATTTGTTATTAAATGCGCAGTCCTCAATGCCAAACCGCCGCACAGTTTACGCCAGCACATTATTGAAGAGTTTAATCGTGGCATTTTTGACTACCTCATAACAACGGACGACAGACAGCTTAGAACACGACGAAGCTGAAAGTGAAGATGACGAAGATAGTGAAGAGGAAGAAGATGCAAAAAAAGATGAAGAAACGGTAGGCGGTGCAGCGGGTTCCGATCCAATAGATGAAGATGAACTAGAAGGAGAAGAAGTAGAAGAAGAAGACAACAATAAGGTCAGCGATATCGAAGTAGATAACGAGAGCCAAAAAGAGTCGGATAACATTGTGGAAATTGCAGTGATTAATAATGACGATGATGGAAATGACGACAATTACAAAAATACGGTGGGTGCCAAGCGTGGACGAGCTGATGGTAAAAGCAATGGAGTATCACGCGGTGTTGACTTCCGTGGTGTTAGTTTCGTCATCAATGTCGATTTCCCAAAGAGTGCTGTCCTACACTCACCGCATCGGACGTACTGCACGTGGCGGTACACCACTGTCTGTCTCTTGTATCCAAAGATGATGCTAACGAAGAAGAGATAGCGCTAAAACGTGTTCAGACAAAAACAACGAATTAGGCCCGTGATAACGTGCGCGACACTGCGAGTAAAGACACCGGGAGTAATGGGAGCAGATAATTCTTTTTATTATATACTTCGAAGTATAAATATTATTTGATTTTTGCTGGTTTTTAAAAAAAAGTAAGACACCATACCCACCGTAAGAACCATTCAAAGGAATTATGCAGAGCCCTTGTGAAGTCAAGCATGTTCATGTCGGAATGAAATTCGCGTCAGGAAAGGCCCTGGTGGCGCACGTGAAGGAATATGCGATTCAGAAAAAAAAGAGCTCCGAGTGGATCAAAAAAGTAAGGGAAGCAAGACCAGGGTGTTGCTATGCACAGAAGAGATCTGTCCGTTTAAGGTCGTGGCATATAAGTCCTTGAGTGTAACCGCGGGAGACAAGCCGTGGTACATCTCCTCTGTTGTGCTTGAACACCGAGACTGCTCGTCGGAGCCGAGGCTCACATCCCGGCAACTCGCTAACCTCACTGCATTGCGCGCAGCTGTAGCAAGTAATCCTCACGTGTCCAGAAATTTTCTGGTGGAGCAAATTCAGTCTGTGCACGGCATAAATGTGGAAAGACAACGACGAACATTGTACAAGGCGAAGACGATTGTGATGAAAGAGTTGCAGCGTGACGAGCTCCAATCATATCGTCTACTTCCAGCTTTTTCTCCACAAGCTACAAGAAATGAACCCAGGAACTGTTACGCGTTTCGACGTGAAGTCAAATAACGAGTTCAGACGATGTATGATTGTATGCGGGCCATCGGTCATGGCTCAGAGTGGTATGCAACTCATACCTGGTGTCGACGCCGCCCACTGCAAGCATAGATTATACAATGGCAAACAGATTGTGCTTGTCGGTAGGGATGGGAACATGCGTAATGTTCGTATCGCGACATCTTTAGTTCCTAGCGAAAACGAGGAAGACTACATCTGGTTCTTCTCTACATGTCTTAGTGCTGGAGTGAATCTATCAGTACCAGTCATGTCCGACAGGAACAGCGGTCCTATTGCTGCGGCACGTACCCTCTCTATTGATATTCACTATTGCACGCTACATATAATTCGCAACATTCGCTCGCAATTTCCGTCGTTTGACAAGACTGGGGAAAACATTGTCTGGGAAATTCAAAAAAGTGTCGAAGAAGCCAAGTACGAGGCTAATTTGTTAAAGCTTGAAACGATTAGTGGAAAGGGTGTATATGATTACGTCAAGAAACTGGACCCAGCAAAATGGACTGTATACTCTCAAATTTGAAAGAAAAGACTCTCAAATTTGAAAGAAAAGAAACTTTACGGGTGGCGTACGACAAACTATGTGGAAAGCGAAAACAGCGCAATGAACACAGTTGGAATTCGAGACAAACTCCCTTTTCAGCTGATAGAGGCCTATGTGGACTACGTGCGCGCTGACTTCGTGTCAAAAATTGATGAGTTGAAGAGATGGAAGAGAGTGGGACGCATTATCACTCCTGCAGCGAGTGATGCTTTTGCCGAGCAAACGCGGGAAATCGGTGCCTACAAAGTAAACAAGATCAGTGATGACATCTTTCAAGTTTTCCGTGTTGATGTAATCCCAGTGAAACGTCACGTTGTGCTATCAAAAAAAGAGTGTCGTGCGGCTACGTGTACCAACATGGAATACCATGCCGTCATCTCGTGGCTGCATTACGCTCATTGAAGCTATCAAGTACTATAATAGAGTATTTTGATAAAGTATACATGGTGAATACGTACGCAGAAGCTTTCGATGACAAGTTCTTCGTTCCACCTTTAGTTCACGAGCTTACGGAAGTTAACGTTCTCCCAAGCAAACCACCGGCGACTAGACCAGGCAGAACCAGAAAGAACAGAATCGCTAATGCAGGTGAGTTGTCCTCTACGATGAGGAAAACATATCGATTGCGTTGCTCTAACTGTCGAGGAGTCGGTCACGTGAGCTCGGTGTGTCCGTCAGCAACTCAGGTGAATCTTGTCAGCGATGAAGATCCGTACGACCTAGATTTCCTCACAGGGGTCGCCTTCTAGAGGTTCAACAACGTTGCGCATTTAGAAGGCTACTTTCGGGAATCGAAACAAGTGCCTTCCGTAACTCATTGTATTCATTCGTCAACATTATAACTTCAAACTCTTGTTCTCTGTGAGTGAACTTATGCGTATTTTTATGCGATTCAGACCTTGCTCGGCATTGCAAGACCGATACATATTGCCAATCAACAAAACGTCCTCCACAGCTAATCACAGACCCGTACCGCGTCCTTCGTAATAGCCATCTCGGTGAATAAATTCACTGGTGCAAAGCCCACAATCTTGTCATGTTCAAGAATGTTTAGATCCGGCGGATTTATTTGCCTTCAAGTGTGCTGCCAGACGTTCAGAATTTACCAACTCTTTCTTTAAAACAGCTAACTGAGCCTCACGGACGGCAACACGAGTAACGGCACGACGAACGTCTTCGACGCGGTATCGAAAGCAATCAATTTCGTTGAGATCAAAGGCTAACTCAGCGGGCTGAGCAACAACATCATGAGATCCGGAGCGCAGAGCCCGTTGTTTTTGTCTGAACACGTTTTAGCGCTATCTCTTCTTCGTTAGCATCATCTTTGGATACAAGAGACAGACAGTGGTGTACCGCCACGTGCAGTACGTCCGATGCGGTGAGTGTAGGACAGCACTCTTTGGGAAATCGACATTGATGACGAAACTAACACCACGGAAGTCAACACCGCGTGATACTCCATTGCTTTTACCATCAGCTCGTCCACGCTTGGCACCCACCGTATTTTTGTAATTGTCGTCATTTCCATCATCGTCATTATTAATCACTGCAATTTCCACAATGTTATCCGACTCTTTTTGGCTCTCGTTATCTACTTCGATATCGCTGACCTTATTGTTGTCTTCTTCTTCTACTTCTTCTCCTTCTAGTTCATCTTCATCTATTGGATCGGAACCCGCTGCACCGCCTACCGTTTCTTCATCTTTTTTTGCATCTTCTTCCTCTTCACTATCTTCGTCATCTTCACTTTCAGCTTCGTCGTGTTCTAAGCTGTCTGTCGTCCGTTGTTATGAGGTAGTCAAAAATGCCACGATTAAACTCTTCAATAATGTGCTGGCGTAAACTGTGCGGCGGTTTGGCATTGAGGACTGCGCATTTAATAACAAACTGTCTAAAGAAAAGCTTCAGCCGGTACGCGGCATCTGTTGAGTTGACAAACAAGGTCACTTTTCCACTTACAACGCCGAGTCGAAACAACACGTACAGAAGCAAATCCTTGTCAATAATACCTTGCTAGCTTGAAAAAATCGCACGAAATCCGTCTTGATCCCCATTGCTGTTGCCTACGCCGACTCCAATTACTTTCTGCATCCACGTCGCCAGGTTGTAGTTTTCCTCCAGCTTTGTCACTTCTTCAATGGACTCAAAGTACGCAATCATTTCACACGCATTTCTGCCCAACTCACCCGCAAATACCGTTTCGCCACCACGTTTTAAAAGCAATAAGCATTCAAACACGCTAAATATGCCTGGTAGATGGTACACACAATAGTATGACCAGTATTCGCCAGTTTGCGTACGCCATCCATAATAAGATTGGCAGACCTTGCATCTAATCCACTTCTGGGTTCATCGAGAAACAAGACACTAGGTTGTGCCGCTAATTC
The DNA here is from genome assembly GCA_001887855.2 of Sclerospora graminicola. Taxonomy (NCBI): domain Eukaryota; phylum Oomycota; class Peronosporomycetes; order Peronosporales; family Peronosporaceae; genus Sclerospora; species Sclerospora graminicola. The sequence continues at coordinate 2,357 of MIQA02004953.1, read as the reverse complement.
GACGCCGATGCTCAGTCGTTTCATTTTGCTCTGCCGATCTGCCTCGAATGATTGTTCCGCGATTGAATGCAACTCCAGTAGATCCAGACATTCATTCACTAGTCATATGGGACGTCAACACAAAAGAAAGCACTAAATGTCAGCGCTTCCCGGAATGTTGCCGATTCGGAATGACTGTCCACTTGTTCGCAATACCCAGTGGATTGTCAAGTGGCGAGGTCAGTCGCAGGGTAACCATTAAGCAGGATCTGTCCCGTGATTTTGCCTCCCGTCTTGCGTCCAGCAATGACATCCATGAGCGTGGTCTTGCCAGCACCTGATGACCCCATAAGTGCCGTGGTCGTGCCTGGGAGAGCTTATTCATCAGGGCGTTTCCTGACGCGAATTCATTCCGGCATGTACATGCTTTACTTCACAAGGGCTCTGCATGAGCCCTTTGAACGGTTCTTATGGTGGGTGCGCTGTCTTACGAAAAGCCACCAAAATGTGTGGTCGTGCCTGGGAGAGCTTATTCATCAGGGCGTTTCCTGACGCGAATTCATTCCGGCATGTACATGCTTTACTTCACAAGAGCTCTGCATGAGCCCTTTGAAAGGTTCTTATGGTGGGTGCGCTGTCTTACGAAAAGCCACCAAAAACGTGTGGTCGTGCCTGGGAGAGCTTATTCATCAGGGCGTTTCCTGACGCGAATTCATTCCGGCATGTACATGCTTTACTTCACAAGGGCTCTGCATGAGCCCTTTGAAAGGTTCTTATGGTGGGTGCGCTGTCTTACGAAAAGCCACCAAAAGTCGAATTATATTATATAAAAAACAACCGTTTAAACAGCAGATATCTTTTTTTTACCATACCGGTACGTAGGGTATTTTGTTTGGCCACCTGCGAACACACGTGGCCACCCTAATCTACAAATCATGTGTTTGTAGCCACCTAGATGTAAAACCCCCTAAACTTTCACCCCTATATGCACAAAGATCGCCAGCATTTCGCCAGTTAAACAATGCGCCCACAATCAATTTGTGGAGGTAACCTCAGTCTATATGAATCGAAAGTTTTCTGTCTACTTGCACTTGGTCGCCGGTTCGATAACCATTTTGCACAGTGTTTTACATCATACCATATTATTGGCCAAAATAGTTGCCTTTTGTTTTTTATATCCTCGAAAATTTCACCTGGTACCACGGTGTGAATCATGTGGGGTTAAGGGACGTGAGTGCTAGAAGGTAAGTTTAAGAGTGAATATATTTATGGTTGGTTAAGAGCTAACTAGTATAATTAGACCTAGACTAATCATAGTAACATGTAGTATAAAACTGATCTAATGATATTTTTATCATTAGATGACTTGTTAGATTCGATAATATCAGAATCTGTTCTCAAAGGTGGATTATGACAACTTATAATCCAATATTCACATTTCAGGTATTACGTCTGAAATTGAACTGTGATATTTCTACTCAAATATCACTTATGTAATGGTACCCCATTACACAGGTGAAGTCCTCTCTCTGCCTTGAGGCAAGTCAGCAATTTTTATTTTGATTTTAGTATAAGAAGAAAATGACTTAGGAGATTCTGGCAAATGTTTAGCTTAAATTCAAAAATTCTAAATTATATGCTTTATCGAATGGACTGACACATGGTTGGTTTGAAGAGGCCCCTGGTTTTCCTGCCAAGTCAGTATCCAACTATATACTTATCGTCGCGTTTTATGCAAGTTTGTACATTTACCGATTAATGGCTACCGATTCGGTCCAATCGGTAGCAAATGCACTTTCTCGTGTACAAAAGAAGGGCCCCAGTGGGTAGCAGCATCCAGTGCCTTTCGCAATTACAGTATCCGCTCCCACTTCCGGAACTGCCCAAAAATTATCTCTTTTCAAACTTGGTACAATTAAAGAACATAAGCATCCGAAAATTGTGTATTGATTTGTACCAATACTGTGGTACTCACTCTAGTATTCATTTGCTAAATCAAACAGTAGCTATGATTCAAGGTGAAGAAGCAACAGTCTTCGATAATTGACCTGTTGGGGAGCTCGTATATCAATGCCAGCCAGTGTGTTAGTGATACAGTTCTATGAAAAGTGTTGCAACAAATGTATCACTGCTCGATTTCAATTGGACGAATTGGCACGATCAAGTGCGGGCCTTGTGAACGTTTTAGCTAGCGGCTCGACGGTGCATTATGAATCAAGGAACCGGATCCAACAAGCAGATTTACTTTAGTCATCTAACGCAAGGCAAAAGTCTTGTGGGTAGTAACAGAGAAATGACACACATTTGCTCTATTACACGCTGTTCCTTCTAAAAATGGATAGCCTATATTAGTTGATCATTTCTGAAAATCCGGAAGT
>MIQA02004951.1:0-18390 GCA_001887855.2 Sclerospora graminicola | reverse complement strand
ACTCGCCTCAAGTCGCCCGTGTTTTGAACACGGTATTAAGTATTGGGAAGTGGTGACATTTTTGGCCTTTTGTGGAAGAGTGTGGAGTTGTATCTGCCTCATATACACATTTGGATTCGCCCTTCATTGTTATTGGTTTAGCTGGCCGATTGATTATTCTCGGTCCAGCCGGCACTATACAAACTTCAAGTGTCTTATTGGTTTAGCTGGTCGATCGACTATTCTCGGCCCAGCCGGCACTATACAAAGTTCAAGTGTATTGCCAGACGAGCTCCCCGGTGACGATTTCCGCCCAGGAGCTACCTAGTCCTAACCCTCATCTCCTATTGGGCGGATTTACACTTTTCGCCCTAGGGTCCACCAGGAGAGCTAGCCACCCAGTACTGACGGGTACACAAGGTGAGCTTTCAACATGCAACATTCGAGCAGTCGCGATCAAGCGGATGGAAGTGACCGATCTAGCCGGCCGGATGCCGGATCGGATCATGACTCGGATGGCCGGAGTACCCCCTCCAGTCAGTCGTCTGGGACCCCCGTGGGTGTTCGCGTCTCAGGAAGAATTTCTGAGAGCGACTACACCACAGCAAAAAATCAGCTTCAAAAACCCTGACTTGGCAGTTCTCATGGTGCAGTGACAGTTGCTACCAGTGAACAGTTTTACAGAAGACGGAGCCGGCGCCATGGATCGAAGCTGGAGCTAATCAGACTTGCCGAACCTGCTTTTTACACTGTTCGGCGTTCAAAACGATGATTTTTTTCACAGGAAAAGACCCGGAGCATCCACAATTAAACGAAAATCATGATGCATTTATTTAACCATGTCGGTGCGACATGATCTACATCATGAACAAGCATTGTCAGCGCCAATAAAGTAAGTAAAGGAGACAATCAAGGTAGGAAATATATATTGGCAATCCGTGCCTGAGCTAACGAATCCACAGGCTGTTTCTCTTCGTCCTCAAATGTGTATCAGTGGTGTGTTCCACCTTCTAGCAAATCTTTTACCACCACATGCTTGTTGATGAGACACGCCAGCATCAATGGCTCACGGAGGCACGCCAGCATCAATGGCTCACCCCACTATCATTTGTTACATCAAACTTCGTACCAAGCCGCGGCAGCTTGGCGAGCTTCTTCTCGCGATTTTCACTCACAGCAAAGTGCAAGGGCGTTCCATTTTTCGTTCTCGCCTCCAGCTGCGCTTCATTATCTACTAGTAGCTTCACTGTTCGAATAATTCCATTCTCTGCGGCTTCATAGAGAGCCGTCTTACGATTCTTCATGGACGCATTAGGATCTACACCGTACGCTAGCAGCAACTTTGCTTGACCGCAGCAAACTCATTTTCCTTTGCTGCATAAAGTAATAGTGTCGCGCCCTTTTCATCCAAACACTGGACACACTCTGGCGCGCGTTCTAGAATGTAATTTATCACTTTTTGCCGTCTTATCGTGGCTACAAAGTGGAGCGCGATGCGTTTATGTGCATCCTTAAACTCCATCAGCGTCTCGTTAATGTCCGTAACACCCATCTCTTGCATTGATTGGATCGTTTTCTCAAACAACTCTAAATCGTCATCTAAAGCAGCATTTAGCAATACAACACACGAGAATAAGGCACACAATCAAGTTTCTTGCACTATAGCGACGCACTTTCGCATTGGAGAGATAATTTTCTTTCGTTGAAGTCGTGCTGATTGTGGAAGCTCACGAACTGGCTACCTGCAGAGTTAGCATGAAAAAATTATCATGTACTTATAAGCTTTCATGAGAAACTTGTCGTCGGGGTTATGTCGGCAAATGGCTCAAATCAATAAGCTCAGGTACCCTGTTCTGACAGACGCAAAACATTTGTACCCAGCATTGTCCCTGCAGATTGTGGGGGACCCTTATTTGGACTTTATTCACAATTGAATCCTACTTTGAAATATTACCCTATTTTGGCAGTAGGCCAACATTATTAGAACCTTATTGGTTCTCACGGTTCGAAGGTAGGTACTTTGTAGGTAGGCAAAACTAGCCTATCAGTGCGTATCTACGACTTTCCAACCGTGAGAACTTTTTGCATTCAGCAAAGTGCGCACAGACTCGATTTAAGCCAATGATGTAAAGAAGCTCGTATTTTGTGTGGATCATGACTCGGTACCTTCTATTTTTACCTTAATCCGATTGGGTGCTTCCAAGCAAAAATTAGCCAATCAAAAATACCTACAACCGCTCGATTTTGCCTTCAGCGAGAATCGCTGAAGGCAAACGTGTAAAAAAAGGGCTTTGTAGACAAACCGAAGGTATGCTCTGATTGGTCAGTTTTGCCTACAAAGTACCTACCTTCGAACCGTGGGAACCACTATTATCAAATTACTGATCAAATCCTGTTCTAATATTGTGAGACGTCTGAATACAAATTGCATGTCGTAAGACTCTTTGGGTGGCGTGGTGGAAATGAACAAGGTCATGAAATATATTACGTGGCAACATTTAACCACATTGAAGATGCTGACAAATCGAGTGGTAATTGCGATAGTAGCTGTCTGTGTATCGTGCCCAATGCATAAAAACGAGGCAGATTTCGATATTTCCTTGGAACCCCAGTCGGAGGGGTGAGTTAGAAACCAGGCGGATTGCAGAAATTGGTGAAATTGACGACAAGAAGAAGTGTTTGCATGTTTGAAACCGGCAGGGCACCAACGGCTACAGAACATGTTGACCAAATTCGGATATCTGCAGTGCAAGACGGACGGACTACTGGTAATACCTCAAGGTGGATTCTAATAGAATTACCTTGGGTAGAGTATGGCTTAATGACTTTGCTAATCAAGTGTCACGAATGGGCGCGTTTTCGAAAATATTTGAGGTGTTTACAGCTAGAAAACAAATGATCCAAACATTGCGGACTTTTAATAACAAGCTGGATTGCGATTATGTTTGTCGTCCATCGGGTCACGCAGACGACTCATGCACCCACAACAAAACATTGAAAATAGACAACAAGACCAGGGTGAAATCTGCAAAGGAGCAACAAATTTCTTCGAGTTATGGGAACTTTGGGGTGAAATGAAGATAAAAGTGAAGCTGCACATCGTTCAACCGTTTGATAACCAAGAGGCTATGAAACAAGTTGAAAATAAAGACAGCAGGAAACATATCGACATGTGGATGAGGCTTTTTCGTCATGGATTTTGTTTCGAAGAACATTTCGAAGCCCAAGGATATGAGGAGTGAAGACATACTGGACAACCTACTCAGTAAGGCTCTAGCTGCACCAAGACTTCTATGGTGCGATTGAAATTAAAAGCGATGAAAGAACACATGCCGCACAAGAAGTGTTAGAACGCGGGATTTATCGGGGTGGGTTTTGTGAAAGAGTCCAAATTTTGGTAATACCTGTAATATTTAAAAGAGCACATAGAATAGAATGGTGCTCACGCGCAGAGAAGGCATTATGCTTAAGGAATAATATATTTTGTTTGTAATCGCTTCTTTTTCCTCGATTTAAGTCGATTTTTTCGTCTAACTACTCTTAACTGTACTGTAGGAAAATGTAGTATACCGCGTAAGTGTCATTAACTCCACTTAAAGAAAATAGACACCGATTAGTGCGTCCAGATGTTTTCTTCTAGTGAAGTGCGTTCCCTATCGATTAGTATAGGGCCTGGATATCGGAAAGGTGCGTCAGTTCGACTTAAATGAGAGCGTGTTAGTGCAGGACGCGGGGGAGTTGCTCAGGAGGTGAGTGTTCGATGTTCTGTTTACTCGACAAATATGAAAGTATATATTATGTAAAAATTAAGTGTAGTTTTGGCTAAAAATACTACTTAACTTAAAATTCACAATATGCAAGAATTTCGTTAGCAGGAAATTAACGTCAGTTTTCATCATAGATCACATCATCCCAAATTCCAACACTCCTTCCAAGAGTACCGGGGCTTCGTGCACAAGACACATCAACGTAAACGTAGGAAATGCATATCCAGTAGTAGCGCGATAAGACCATAAACGTAATACATCATTCACTTGAGTCCAATTTGCTCGCACAGTTCCTTAATTCTTGGTGCATGTAATGTCTTCGTGAGTAAATCCGCGTCCATACTTCCACTGGACAAATGTTCTGGCTCCATAATTCCTTTTTTGGCGAAATCTTTTAAAAGTTTCAGCTTCACGTCGATATGCTTGGCGCTGGCCGCGCTAGCTTCGCTCTTGAGCTGCTTGATTGCGGCTTGGTTGTCGATCTTCAACACGATGGGCGTCCTCGTTTTAATTCCAATTTGTTCAAATAGCTCCTTTAGTCCCAACGCCTCTCGTCCACCTGCAGCGGCCGCGACAAACTCCGCCTCTGCAGTCGATAACGCAACAGATCCCTGTTTCTTACAATTCCACCATGCTTTAACTCCACTAACGAAAATCACGTTTGCACTGACACTTTTGCGACCTTCGCGGTCAGCTGCATAGTCAGCATCACTATAGTTTACAATTCGTATTGGTAGCTTTAAATCGTTATTTCCACGTAAATGCAATTTCACACTCTTGCTTCCTTTCAAATATCTTGCTATTCGCTTCGCGACTTTAAAATCCCTTAAACTCGGCGCGTGCGTGTGCCTGGTTGCACGATGTACGGCAAATGAGATATCCGGGCGAGAAACTCTTGAAAACCACAGTAAACTTCCCACGAGAGACTGAAAATCCTTTATCGTAGGCGTATTTCTACGAGATACAGTCAGCAACAATTCATTTAATTCCTTCGTATCTTCCAGGCTTGTAACAGGCGTTCTCACTTCATTTGCTTCTTGCAGTCTATGCTTTTCAAGCATCTCAATATACTTCTTTCTTGATATATGGTATACCGTCCGTTGGGTCTCCCAGAATTTTCATGCCAAGGAATTTCTCCACGTTGTCCAGGTCTTTTAGTTCCAGTATCTGCATGTCCTTAAGCAAATCATCTACAAGCTTTGTTTCTATCGCCGTAACCAACAGATCGTCAACATACACTCCAACCACTATTGTTCCCATGTCATCAATTCTTACAAAAACGCAAGTGTCTGTCAGACATTGAGAAAAATTCATTTTAACCAGAGTTTCACACAACAATTCATACCACAGTCTTCCAGCCTGCTTTAGGCCATAGAAAATTCTTTTTATTTTGAGCATCAGCTCCTTCGAACTTGTAGCATCCAATCTTATCAGTGTACCGTCCGATATTTCCATACCATGAGGAATTTGCAAGTAAATGTCGTACTCTTTTTCCGTAGCCGCCTTCGGGTAGGAGCTCGGTACGTCTCCGTGCCTCGCAGGCACATTCTACACAGTCGACAATATTAAAATAACCTTCACGTTATTGATTTCCATCACCGTTGAAAACGTAAAGAAATAACTCTCTCTATAAATCTGCTTGTCACCACGAGCTACCAACCTCGCTTTATATCGTTCCACCGTGCCATCTTTCTTCAATTTGGTTTTATAAACCCACTTCGTCGGCAATGTCTTTACTTCGTTTGTCTTCTTCATCAATTCTCAGGTTTGTAAGTCTTCCATAGCTTTTAATTCTGCCCTTTCGACTATTTTCTACTTCTCGGATTGGCTTCCCTTGTGATCCCCGAAATAGCTCTTCGGATCCGGTGTTTCAGCCATTTTTCCACTATCCGAATTGTTTACATCGCGAAGTGCAAAGGCAAAAAATAAATTTTCACCACTCGTTCCATTCGGTTCATCATTTTCATTCGAAATATTTTCTTCGTTCATTTCACGCTGCCTTTCGTCATGTTCCACTCCAATCAAATTCTGAGTCTTTTTAATCTTCCTCGTTGATTTCCTTTGCAGTAAGTCTTGTCTTGATTTTTTTCTCGAACTTTATTCGTTTTCTCCTTCGAAGCTGCATTGTCTCCACTGTTTCCACGATATATTTCCACGTCTTCATTCATCATACATGACAGCTTCCCGTTTACTTTTTCACCCAATGTCTCCACGTGACTAGTAGTCGTTACTACTTTGTCCTTCAAAAGTAACACCTTATAACCTTTTGTCTCGTCGTTCTTTCCAAGAATTAACGCCTTCTCGGCGTGATTACCGAGTGATTTGTTCTTCGCGTCCCGTCAAACCATACACGGCGATTCAAAAATCACGATATCCGAAATATTGGCCTTCTTCTTCGTTAAGACTTCAATGGGCGACATCTTCCGCAAATTTGCACGCGTTGGACTTCGATTGAGGATGTAACTTGCATATTCTGTTGCCTCAGACCAAAATGTTAACGGAACTCCAGATCCAAAGATCATGGATCTGATCATGTTGAAAATCGTTCTGTTCCTTCGTTCCGCTTTTCCATTCAAAGCTGGGTTACCTGCTTCAGCAATCTGTCTTCTGACTCCAGTTCGTTTACAAAATAAATCCACATTGCGATATTCTCCACCACCATCAGTTCTTAAAACGTGTGTCCGACAATTAACTCTCCTTCAAACCATGCCAAAAAGTGTTCAAACTTTTTCGCGGCTTGATCTTTAGACTTCGATGGAAATACACGTACGTAATTCGAGCAATGATCAACAAACACAATCAAGTACCTGTTTCCACGCCGATCCCTTGGTGTAATTGGCCCTTTTAAATTGCTACAGATAATGCCATCGATTCTATCTATCGGTGCGTTCTGCCCGCTGTCCTGCTTTGGCTGTTTTGTCCGCGTCGCCTTGCCCTCGGAACAGGTTAAGCAATTTGGTCTACGCTTGTCCGTTTGCTTGATTCCAGATGCTGGATCCTCGGCTAGTCTCTCCACTGTATCGTACGATAAATGACCTAATCGTAAGTGAAAGTGATGCAACGATCCCTCCTGCGGATCATCACACTCGTTATTCTCCATGGTTGTCATTTCATGTTTGAAAACTTCTCAGATACACTTAAATTTTTCGCCAAACTTAGTATTGCCGTAAACACACACCCAGTTACTTCCACGTCAAGCAATGTGTCATTTCCATGCATCATTTGCATCATTCTGCCAGTTTCCTTCAATGTGAACCCTTTTTTCTTCAAATTTTCAAGTGGAATGAGGTTCTTCGCTAGTTTTGGAGCGTAGTATGCTTCTGTAAGTAATATGGTCGAGAAATTGGTCTTTTTTTGTGACTCTTAACTTTGCTCCATCGGGTAACAACAAGTCTTTATCATCATCACAGTTTCTAGCGTAAGTCTTCATTGGATACAAGATGCCGACTGGCACCGCTGTCAATGATCCAAATGTCTTCGATCGTCGTTACGTCCTTCTTCAATACTTTCCGTGACTTTTCTCCACACTCAATTGTTGATAATACGAAATTCTTTTCGTTATTTTCATCTCTTCTCGACCTTGGCTTGCGCTCAAATTCATTCTGTGGTTTCTTCGATTTCCTTGCCGACACTTCGGCGTATGACCATCCATACCACAAGCGAAACACGTCCGTTTCTTCTTCCTCTCATCCACAAAATTCACAACATTTCTTGATTGTTTTTTCATTTTTACTACATCATCTTCTAACTCTTGCGCCCACGCAATGAGTCCTTGTGCTTGCAATATGTAATCGATACGTTGTGGGTCATAGCGTATCATCAGCCCCATTTTCAATCTAGGTGCTGCGTACTTGACAATATTTTCCACAATCAAACGTTCGTGAGATCCACTCTCGCTCGCTAAAGCCATCAAGTAACGGAAATGTTGGGTCCATGACCTCCGAACATCCTTTTTTTGCGCAAATAACGTCGCTGGCTGTTGGTGCGTGATATTCACCTTAAATGCGTGATATAATTGGTCCAACACGTAATACAATTCTTGAGATATCTGCCACCAAGTCATAATGTTTGCTTAAAAGTAACTTGCCGCTACACCTTCCAGGTGTTCGCTCATTTTTTTACTTTGAGACGCTCTGTCCATTCGAAGCCGGATGCAGTTGTGCAACATCGACTGCCTCAATGAACAGGTAGGCCCACTGCCGAAAACCTGCTCCTAATCCGGGATAAATATCTTCTCCCGTAAAATTCTTTATCGTCAATTTTGGAATCTTCATATTTCCACTGCGGCACACGTTTTGTCTGTCTTTATTATCAAACATTCTTACCGCTCCTTGATCATTTCTTCCTGGTGCCTGCCATTGTGCACCACGTTCAATACCGTTATCTCCACCCAAATCCTCCATGGTCATCCTTTTACCGAAAGGACCATTATTTTTCACTGCTTCTTTGAAAATGCTGTCGTGATCTGAGCCTTAAGACTTGTGAGATAATGGAGGCACAATCTTGAGACTTTTCTTCCCGGGGGCTAGACAACGCTTACTCCAAACTTAAATTCAAACGGGTCACTTCGATTTAATCCAGAATGAAGACTTTTATTCTTATAGAATTTCTTCAATTATATATGAAGATTTCAAACTTCTGGTTTTATATGGAATACCTTTCCATCTATATAAGTATTGTTAATTGACAATAGGTATCAGAATTTAGAATCTTCTTTTAATTTCTTTATATTATGGTTTTTGAAACATATTTTTTATAAAATAATAAAAATATTTTATTTCAAATCTAAATATTATAATTATTTAAAATTTAATTTTATTAATTTTCAATTTTATCACCACAAATTAAAGTTACATAAACAATGTAAAAAATAAAGCTGAAAAAAATGAAATGTAAGACCCAAAACTAGCCAACCTGACTGACCCTTATGCTTCAATTTTATTTTCCAACCGCTTTATATACTTCATCATAGCGGCCATATCCACTCTATCTTCAGTCATTTTTCACATAGGCAACCACGTAACCACGAAAACAAACGAAAGAGAATAAACCAATGTCTCCTTTTGGCACAGGGGACTTCCACCGAGATTCGTACTGTAAACTTCGAAAACTAAAAAATCCAGTCCTAAGCCCGCAACCTTGGGCCCATAACCTGTAGGAAAATGTAGTATACCGCGTAAGTGTCCTTAACTCCACTTAAAGCAAATAGACACCGATTAGTGCGTCCAGATATTTTCTTGTAGTGAAGTTCGTGTAGCAAATTCTTGATCTCCATAGTCACGACGCGATGGTAAGAAACTTGAGTCTTCAATAGCCGGTAGTAATCAATAAATCCAAACAAACTTCCACAGGAACTTGCTTAAATGTAAGTGTATTAAGAAGTGTTATTGCTAGTCCTGCGTGTACCTAGCTACAATCACAATCCCAAAAGGTAAGTTTCGTAATTTTCCTTTTGAGAAGTGACAAAAGCTATTCTGATAATCGATCGTTACTAATAATAGTCCATAATACAAAAATAGGTAACTGCCTAAATTTATATTGGTTAAAACTATCGAAAATTTCCAAAAGTGATAATATATTTTCCACAATATCACGGAAACCAACATTTTCAACACTCCTTCTCAATGTGGATTTTTTATTGACTATTCCATTCCGCAAGCCGTTCGCAACTCCTTCAATCTTGGATGCGGAAGCACCTTCGTAAGTAAATCAGCCATCATAATAAATAATTTTTGTTGGCACGTAGCAAGCTTGAATAATTCCATCCTTAAATTTTGATGAAAAAAAATTTACTATGATGTCGACATGTTTCATTTTTGACGTTCCTTCCATTCCACTCAACGCCTTTATAGCCGCTTGGTTGTCCATGAATAGGGTCATAGGACGATTAATCATAATTCCCCTTTCTTGCAGCAATTCAAAAAACCCGAGCATCTCCACAACCACCTTCGAAGCAGCGTAAAACTTCGCTTCCACCGTAGACAGAGACACAGATAACCCACCTTGTTTTTTACAGATCCAGTTTACGATCATTCCATCCATCGTAACAATGCCACCCGTAGTTGACTTTCTGTCGTTCTTTGCTCCAGCGTAGTCTGCATCGCTATATCCGCAAATTTCCACGAAATTATCTTCGTTTGTCTTTGATTTCATTTGCAATTTCAATGCCTTTGTTCCCTTCAGATAGCGTACATTTTTTTTCGCTAAATTCCAATCCATTGCCTTCGGTGCATGCGTGCGTCTGATGACCTTGTGCACCGCAAAACTTATGTCAGGACGCGTGCATCTTGAAATCCAAAGCAAGCTTCCGACGAGGGATTGAAAATCCTTATTGAAACTTCCCCGGACTTCTTATTTTTACACAATAGCTTGTCTTCTTTTAGATTGAGATCCTCATATTCGCCGCCGATAGGTATCTTTACAGGATTTCCTTCTGTTAGCTTGAAATCTCGAAAGACGCTCTCGATTGTTACTTCCTTATCGATCTTGTATCCGTAAGCTTGATCGTAGACCACTCGCATTCCAAGAGTTACCTTCTCGAGATTCTTGATTTCAAGCACCTTCATGTAGTCAAAAAAAATATCCACTAGATCATCGCTGGCACCTGTTACCAGCAGGCCATCAACGTACACGCCCACGACAGTAGTAGCTCCTTCTGGTGCCTTGAAGTATAAACACAAATCCGTCAAACTTTGAGAGAATTTTAATCAGCTTGTTCCAAAGACGTCCCGCTTGTTTTAGTCCATAAAGAGTCTTGTTTAACTTTAGCACCAAATTTTAAACTTGCTTGCCGCTTTCAATTATGTTCGAAGTATCCATGCCTTGCGGGATATAAAGAAAAATATCGGGCTCTTCTTCGAGCGCCTTTACATACGCGTTTGGGATATCCCCGTGTTTCGCGCTTGTACCCCATTTGCACGCCAGTCCTAGGTTCATCTTAACCGTCCCCATTTCGATACCTACAGCAAACGTCAGTGTGTAGTCGATCCCAAGTCTCTGTTCGTTGCCAAAGGCAACGAGTCTCGCCTTGTATCTCTCGACGTCACCATTTCCATTCAATTTTGTTTTGAAGACCCATTTTGTATGGAGGGGCCTATAGTTTTCAGGTCGCACAATCACATTCCACACATCGTTTCGTTCCAAGGCCGCGATTTTTTTTCGTCAATCGCTATCTTCCACTTGTCAGAATTTTTGCTTCTCATCGTTTTATTGAAAGATTTTGGGTCCACTTCCGTAACCAAATGTAACGATCCAATTTCTTCATTTTCAGTCTTCGTTTCTTCTTCGTCGGCAGTCTTCTCTTCATTTTCGTTTCTTGTTGTGCTGCGAGTCTGATGCCGCTCCCGCTGCCACGACTTTTTTGTCCTCTTCGTCTTCAATTTCTCCGAAGTGTCGGCATGGTTTAATTCTCCCTCTTGATCATCATTTTCTCCCATGGTTTTTTTACCAGTCTGTTTTGGGTTTTGTCAAGAGTTTCAATGTTTTTTATATGCTGTGTTACCACAACTTTCCTCTCGTTTTTCAGGTAAACCTTGTGCCCTTTCACTTCTTCGCTCTTCCCGACGATTAACCTAATCTATGACCTGTGTGCCAAGGAATTCTTTTCCGGGTTCCTGTATACCGAGCATGGTGAGCCAAAAGCGACAATTTCTCCCAGGTTCGGCTTCTTCCCTGTCGGCGCTTCCAAAGGCGACATTCTTAAGAGATTTCCATTCGCCGGGCTTCGGTTTACGATGTACGTGGCGTATTGCACCGCGTCACCCTAAAAAACAAGGCTGACACCACACGAAAATATCATGCACCGGGCCATATTCATTATGGTTCGGTGCATGCTTTTTGCTTTTCCGTTGCTCGATTGGTTATTCGCCTCGCTTGTTTGCCTTATTACTCCAGTGTTTTTGCAAAAGCTGTCCAGATTTCGATATTCACCACCGCCGTCCGTCCTTAGGACGTGAATTTAACAGTTGAATTGTCGTTCGAAAAAAGCTAGAAAGTGCTCGAACATTTTAGCAGCAGCATCTTTCGTTCTTGCCAAAAACACTCGCACGTAATTAGACTTGAAATCCACGAAATTAATTAAATACTTTTTCCAAATCGGTCTCTTGGTGTGATAGGTCCCTTTAAGTCGGAACATATCACACCACCAATGCGATCTGTAGGCGCGTTTGCACCACTATCCTTCTTGGACCTCGCATTCTTCGATTGTTTGCCTTGCGCACAGGTAAGACAATTTAGTCTTGTTTTATCCGTAAGCGAGATCCCAAAATTTGGATCTTTCGCCATCCGTTCAATGGCGTCGTACTTCAGGTGTCCGAGTCTTGCATGAAAATGCATTAAAGACCCTTCTTGGACATCTGTTCCGCGACTTACTTCTCTTTCATTATCTTTCAGCACTGTATACACAGTTTCTTCGAACTTTTGATGGTCTTTTTCGACTTCTACGTCTACTGCGAGCACTGTATTAGTGATTTCCACATCGAAAATTGCTTGTCCACTTTCCCGGTGCTTCATCACCCGTTTTCCGCCGATGTGTGCCAACTCGCCTCCTTTTTCCACAAGCAAGCCGTATGACAGTATGTTTCTTGCCAAGTTTTCCACGAAAACACGTTTTCCAATCTGATTATTTGCGTTTTTCATCCCACTTTCACTTGTATTTTAACCCAGCCCTTTTTTGAAATGCTTAATGTATTTCCGTCAGCCTGGAAACATTTTCCATTTACATATTCCGATTCTCGAAGATATGAATCGTCGTTCACAATGTACATGCTTGCACCACTGTCGAGAATCCACTTGTTTCTTTCGAAAGACGTGTTCCTGTCGATAATCGCAAGCGTAAATTCCACCGTTTTTGCTTTTCTTTTTGGGCATTTCGCCCGGAAATGTCCGGCTTCACCGCAGGCGTGACATTTCCATCCCTTTTGACACGTTTTTCCATAGTTTTTTCCTTGTTTCGCATCGCTCTCTACAGCCTGTGCGAATTGGCATAATTCTTCGGCTTGCCGTAGGTAGTCTGTCCTGGTGTGGTTGTACCTTGCCATTAGAATCGTTTTCAGCTCCGCTGAAGCGTAGTGCACAATGTTATCCACCACCAGAGGTTCACTGCCGCCCACCGCCTCGGAAATAAGCTACCAAATACAGGTAATGCTCGTTCCAGTTCCTTTTTGGGTGTTTTTTGCTTGTAAAAGGTTTCATCGATTGGGCTGGCGTTATACTTGTGTGAAAAGCGTTTAACATCTTGTGTACCAGCGTAGGAATTTCGCTCCACAATCCATCCACTTGCCTATTATAATATCGCTCGGCCGTTCCGCTTAGATAATGGCATAATAAATCGACTTTAACTTCTTCAGTCCACATATAGCCGCATGCTGATTCCGCAATGGCTACTTTCCGGATGAAACGCGTCCCCCACTGCTTGAATCCTGCGCCCAATCCTCTGTATACTTCTGTTCCATCAAAAACTCTGATGGACGGCTTGCAGTCCTTTGCCGATGGCGTTTTAAACAGTGGCGGGACGTTTTGTGCCGGAAATTTCATATCTGGTACATTTTGCGCATGAGATTTCACATCCGGATATCCACCGAGAATTCCAGCGGGTCCCTTGAAGTGTTCTTCCGCATATGGCTTTTTCTCTGGAGTGTTTTCCAAGGATGCCATCCGCATCTTCGTCCCCAGTCGCATTGAATTGTTGAAACCACAATTCTCCATATCCACGTTATTCCGTGATTCCTCCAGCCGATCCATTCTGTCAGCGAGTCGTTTCATTAAATCCAGCAATGCCTCGCCTTCCTTCTTGGGCTCCGTTTGCTTGTCTTCACGATTTCTTGTTTTATTTTACTTCGTCTTGACTTTGGGCGCATAGACCTGTTTCAAATTGTTGGTGTCCATAGTCACGACGCGATGTAAAAACTGAGTCTCAATAGCCGGTAGTCAATCAATAATCCAAACACACTCCACATGAACTGCTAAATCGTAGTGAGTATTAAGAAGTGTATCGCCGTATGTTGCGTGTAATAGCTTAAAAGCAATCCCAAAGTAGTTTGTAACTTCTTTTGAAAGTGACAAAAGCATTCTGAAAATCGAGTGTTTACTAATAATAGTCCGAATAATAAAAGTAGGTAACAGCCTAAATTAATTGGTTAAAAACTATCACGACAATTTCAAAAGGTGATATTTTCCACAATATACGGAAAACCACATTTCAACAGTTCGTTCCCTACGATTAGTATTAGGCCTGTTGATGAAAGGTGCGTCAGTTTCTACTTAAATGCGTCGCGTGTTAGTGCGGGTCGAGGAGTTTGCTCAGATTACAGCTAGTACTCGTCATTATCGACACCCCCCCCCCTAACCATCGTTTTACAAAAAATATTAATTTTCAAAATATTTAGAGGATTTATCAATCAACAAGCATGTCTTTTGTATTACATACAAATTGTCACCTGTTGCCGAAGTTCAGACATGGCAGCATTGGTGGGGTGTCTCCTTGAGCGAGTGCCGTAAGATCGGCTGTCTGCTTCGCCTCGCATACCGTTTGTGAGACAAGATTGGCTAGGTCGGTGTGTTCGTAACACATACGCTTCAGGCGCATAAGCGAACTATGTACCAGGTTTGGGTCGTGGTGCCGTAGGGCTTACGACGCGCTCGGACATTAGTCCTGCGCGTGCGCCGATGCCACAGGACGGGACACAGGATGCGTCGTTCCTCCCTCCTGCTGGTCGTGGACGTGGCGTGGAGATGCCAGGATCAGGGCCAGATTGAGTGCTGGACGCGGGTCAGGTACTGCTGGCATGGGTGGATTTGGACGTGAAAAGGACGAGAACGAAGACTTTGGCGATTATAGTGAAACCAACTACGACGAATTTTCAGGCTATTCGAGTTGTGGTCTGTTTCAAGACACGCCATACGATGAGAACGACAAGGAAGTGGAAGATATTTTACGAAAAAGTAGATGAGCGTATGGACTCACGACGAAAACGGCGACGGGAGCTACTGCAATTGAAAGAACTGAATAAAGCACGTAAGGAAATGCCGAAAATCAGTGACCAATTTGCAGATCTCAAAAGCTCGCTGCAAAATGTCGGATGCTGAGTGGGAAATGATTCCAGACATTGGTGACTTTTCACTAAAATACAAAACCAATACAGCATTGCAGAAACGCAACGAAATGTTTGCACGCGTGCCTGATAATCTGCTGGGCAAAAATGCAGCTCAGACAATAAGTGTCAGTGGAACAGTTACACCAGCAAATGAAATTGATACAATGAATGGAATGACAAGCTTAGAAGAAGCGCAAGAAAAAAACTTAGAAATGATTGATCGCATTATTCAGTTGGCGCTAAAGTCACTACAAAAACATCAGGTGGCTGAAAGAAGCCGAAGCGTGTGAGCAAGCCGATGCGCCATTAACGTGCGCGGCGACTATTCGTGCTAGTTTGGATGTTGGTGTCGATCCTGAAGATCGAACGCGTACGTGGGTGAACGATGCTGAAACAGCATTAATCGTGGCGCACTGCTGACTGCCAAGACCATTTATGCGGCTGCGTTAAATACTTTTCCTGGCAAAAAATCCATTTGGCTACGAGCTATCGCCTTAGAAAAGATAGTGCAGGAGGGAAAGAGTCCAGATCCTGTTGAACAACTGCTGCAAAAGGCTGTCACGTGTTGCCCTAACGCTGAAATTATGTGGCTAATGGCTGCTAAGGAGGTTTGGACGAACGGCTCCATCAAAAATGCCCGATTAATTTTACGTCAAGCATTTAGTGCCAATTTAAATAATGAAGCGATTTATTTTACGTCAAGTATTTAGTGCCAATCCAAATAGTGAAGCGATTTGGCTGGTAGCCGTCAAGTTGGTTAGGAGAATGATAAACACGCGTACCTGTTTAGATAGAATATTACGTTATATAAATGTGAAAAATGTAATAGATTTTCCACGGTGTCGGAAGTGAGAATACTATTTGATGAGGAAGAACTCATGTCATCGCAGCACCCAATAGTTGGTCTTCTTGAAAACCTTCGGACGAAGCATTCTGAGAAAGCCAAATTTGTTGAAACATTGGAGGCGATCAAAGAAGCTCTTGATTTATCAACTGCATGGATTATCGAGCGCGAAGGGTTAATAACTTTTATGGAACTTGTGTGGAGAGACTACTCAGAAACTTGCACAATAAACGCATTGGAGCTATTGCAGTCTATTGCTGGCCTCGGTTCTGAATTTGAAGCAAATCTAGTCGAGTCTAAAGTCGTCAAGGTTCTGTTTGCCCTACTCAAACACAGATCAGCTCCTCAGCAAGTCGATTTAGCTGCATCATTTCTTCTCGAAATTGTCGATGGGAATGATGAAGCTAAAAGAGAGCTGTGGAAGTGTCGCGGTGTTGGTGTGATGGAAGATAATCTCGTCATTGATCGACGACTTGTTCAGGAAGTGAAGTCCACAATGGCCAAGTTCAAGCGCTCAGAAGGTTTAAAGTGTCTTGAAGACGGTGAATTTCATTTAGCTATCGACAAATTTACTGAAGCAATAACTTTAGATCGCAAGCGGGCTGGGTACTACGCCGATCGAAGGTATGTCGCAAACGTGTGAACATTACTGTTATGGTTATCGTATCTGAACTGACGATATTCTTTTGTGTTCCAGCTTAGCCTACTTTGAAGCCTCCATGTTCAAGAAGGCGGCGGACGACGCGTACCGCTGCATCCGTTATAATCCATACAATGTGATGGGATACCTACCTCATGGGTTAGCTCTTAAGGCCAGTGGAAAGTACGCGTTAGCAATCCAATCGCTTCTTAAAGGAACAGAAGTAGATCCACAGTTCGTCTAAATTCGCGACGCACTACTGAGATCGACAAGTTTTACAAAGTTCGACTGAAAGGAGGGGATAGCGCCACTATCTTACGCCGCATGACAGCTACTGAATTGACGAAACTCAAGAAGAAAGATGGCGATGACGCACTCCGGAAAAAAGACTTTGCGCTTGCAATTGAGTGCTACTCGGAAGCTCTGGAGCTTGACCCAAAGAACGACTGGCTATATCTGCACCGAAGTATTGCTTACGCGGCTCTACAAGATAATAGTAAGGCGATCGATGATGCATCCAAGTGCATCCGAATCAACTACCGTCAGATCGAAGGATATTACCGACTTGCATTGGCTTTGCATGCTGCAGGGCAACATGATCAGGCGTTAAGTACACTCTATCGCGGGCAGGAGGTAGAACTATGACACCCGGGGATCATTCTTTTTATCAAACAATTGGAATAAAAAGAAGCAAAAGAAGCAGGACTGTCACTTCCTGACGGGTTCAAAGAAAAATGATATCGGGCATTCCAGCTACGCTCATACGAAAATGCAGTGAAATTTTACACAAAAGGGATCGATGCTTCGCTGTTCGATGATGATGAAGTCGTCATGCACAGTTATATGTACCGATCTCGTGCCAATCAGACGCGAGGAGAGTTTGGAGCTGTGATTACTGATTGCACGTATATTTTAGAGCGACGTCCGAAAAACGTTTTTGCTCGACTTAGACGAGCAGATGCTTACGAGCAACACCGTGATTTTGAAATGGCTCTTGAGGATATACGCGACTTGGTGGCTTTTAATCCGGAATAGAAAGATGCCCACGCTTGGCTTCGCTCTCTCGAGCATCGATGTCGACTATTACCCGGTGCGTCCCAACGCATTTCACCGAATTTGCCGATTTTATTGCTGCTTCGTGTGTCACAATGAAAGCATCGTCCTACCCATCATCTATTATCTCATCAAGACATGGAAACGAGTTCCAATGTACGAAAATGTAGCAGCTTCGTTTGTCGTTGCGGTCTCCGGTGCTACGTTACATACATATACTCACCGTGCTAGAGTATGTCGATTGAGCACATAGTTGCATTCAAAATGTCTCTGACGCCTTCACTTATGCGCAGCACGTTGATTGGAGAGCTATCTTAACAGTAGCAACGCTAATCGGTCGCAATTTTAAAGACAAGAGCAACGGAGCTGATGTTCGTTCATCGTTACCTACTTAACAGTGGTCGACAGCATCGAGGACATTTTGCTTTATAACTTTTTTTCTATTTTGTTGTTTCATTTACAATTTTCAGGATACCTGTCGAGTTCAAATAACTCCATATGTGGCGAGTTTAGGAGCAATGCGCTTGAAACTCGCTGCAGAACCTTACAATTACTGAAGCCCCCTAACCTGAATGCTTTCAAAGCCAATCGGAACCCACAATTTGAACTACAAGAATACATATACTGTAATGCATTATATTTATAATATATGTAGAGTGACCAATAAAATGGGTTTCACCGCTGCTAAAAACGGGTGTTGCTTCCGTAGGCACTGTAATTTGAAGCATATGATTGGTCGAATTTAACTAAACACAGTCACCGGATTGGCTATTATGGGAGTTTCGGCTATCCCCTAATAGTAGGTACCCAGAGAATAAAAAATGGATTTTTTGGTCAGCGTTTCTGATTGAACCAGAGAGTACCAAGCAGCCGGAGACCCTTTTTTAAGCTCTACGCACTCTGATCTACATTTTGGTGCAATAAAAAATGGGGGGTAGAAAAATGTCCTCGATGCTGTCGACCACTGTAAACATTCTTAATCTATAATTTCCCCTATGGCTTTTGTTCCGTCTT
>MIQA02004950.1:0-14745 GCA_001887855.2 Sclerospora graminicola | reverse complement strand
TGAATTTTTTCGTCGTTTATAATGCATGTTTTATTTTGGCACAAGTGGTATATTTTACACATTTTTTTAGCTTTTGGTATAAATTCCCATTAACTTTACAAAGCGTTAGACAAACCCTTTTGTTTCTTTTAAATATCATCAGCTTAAACATGCAGTGTACACCTCGATTGTCACAGAAAGCTGATAGGCTGATCGGCGCGTTGGGCTCGAGGGGGATAGTGAGGAGGCTGTTGTCGAAGTCGAGGAAAATGAAAAGTGAGATTATTAGTTGCTATGGTTGTTTTTGCTAGCCTATTTTTACATAAGCTCTATAACTTCCTTTTTTAAATCCCAATGTCCATACTGCATGTATTTTAACCTATGTTTCATCCCTACTCATGGGATGCAACATTTGTCTTTGTCCCAAATTTTTAAGTTGTATAAGCAACATTAACGGTTGTTGTTACGCATCCGTTACATGATCTACCTTCGAAAGAAGACCTCCCTTCTTCGATTTACAGAATTCGGCGATCAATCCTAGAATATGTTTGAGGTTGTTGAGGGGCTCCCATGTTTCCTGACGTCTTGTATCACCGAGGCATTGGATCTTATACTCTGTTTTCCACGGCAACAATGTGGTTGATAACATTTTGAACAAGTTGGCCTTCAGCCGCTCCATCGGCGAGCAATACTTTAAGGCTTGCTGGGCCCACTTATCATCTCTTCGATAGGGCTTAAGTAGTGATGTGTGGAACACCGGATGGATCCTTCGACATTGCGATCTCATACGAGTCTTTTTGTACCTTCTTCACAATAGGGTATGGACCTACGAATCTTGGTGCCAACTTAATGGTCTTCGCAAACCCTTTGTGGCAAATGTCGAGGTTTTTTCATCAATTAGAACAAATTGACCATTCTCAAACTCTTGTTGCTTACGGTTCTTGTGCGTAGTACGTCTTTATGCGCATTTGATCTTCACTAATAGCATCTTGTGCCTTTTTGAGAAACGTCTTGATGCAGCACAAAATTTTGCGCGACTTTGTTCAGCTTTTTTAACTCAGAGTCGGCAGCAAAAAAACATCATCTGGCATGTATGGAACATAGCCAATATCTGCTCAAGTGGAGACATTCTAATTGAAGAATGCACTCTGCGATAATGTGGTAAGTGGTTGAGTTTTGCTATTGGAAGTTCAATACAGAGACGACGGTTTCTGATTGGACAAACGCCAATTTAGGTTAAGTAGCAAGAAGTGGGAATAGCTATATGAAGTGACCTGGTAGAGTACTTCTATATCTTAAGTTTTTATAGTAGTACAAATTTTTCCCCTTTAAGAACTGAAAACGTCGACGCTAAGCAACTTACAAGAAACTAATACTGCCCGAACGCCACCACCAACTACAACTGAGCAAACGACTAAGGAGTGTGTGCATCAACTTTAGGGTTGATTGTTTCCCAAAGTGTCGGTACAGTGGCCTCGTCACGGCATTATTCTGTGGTGGAGCCGATTTCCAAATCAAGAACGGAATTGAACTCGAATTACCACTGGCCCGGACGACCAATTATCGGAGGGGGTACTCCGTTGATCCTCGTCGACTTCAGGACAAGTCATCACTAGAATGACTGGCCCGATGGTCCTGGTCTTCCAACCGGTCATCAAGTACAACCGATCCATTTTTAACTTCATCTCATCTTGTGTACCCATTGATCTGGTATGCCCCGAATCGGACCCTTCGTCATCTCAAACAGCTGAAACTTTTGGTGGAGGGGATCGGCCCACTCTACTTGGGTGTAGCGGACGCCAGTCGCCTGTGGATATGGAAGCGTTCACTGAACTGACTTCGCTATCCGAAACTAATCAGACGCTTCGGGCCAAGCTATCTGGCCAGCAGGTCGATCTTGAGCGACGAGTGCGTGACATTGAGCATCTGTAGTCGCTGCCCCACCGGGCAGCGGTCGCTGATCGGCGGTCCCACGATGTTGCCCGACAACTAGATATCTTAAGTGAAGACTATTATCAGCTTAACGACGCCCATGCCGGTTTGGTCCGAGACCAATCAGACATGGAAAACCGTACTCAAATGTTGACTGCGGAGCGCGATCGTCAGCCGCCGACCACACAAGTGTACAGACTCCGAAAAAGGCTGAGCAGTCCGAGACGGTCAGCTCCATGCTGCCCATGGTCCAAACCCTGTGCGTCACCGCCCACAATTAAGGTACATATCTTTTTCGTTCTATTCCATTCCAGGCATATGACTGATCTTCTTTGTTCCTTTAGATCAACAAATCGAGAATTTCCAGAAATGGATGGTCATGGTGATGAATCTTTTAAAACACTTGAAACTCATCACCGTGACCATGACCAACTGGTCCAAGAGAGAGTGCTTGCGGCGCAGGAAATGAATCGTCTTGGGGAACAGGTTCGGCATACTGATGAGCAGATCGACCTTCTCGAAAACCAGCTTTCCAGTTCACGAGGTGACCGGCTCCGGGCTACAGAAAAAAAAACACCTGCATGACTCCCGGAAGGAAGCCGAAAATTGCCGGCAAAAGCTGGCCTTGCTCAGGCCAAGCTTGAAACTTCGAAGCAAAAAGAGCACAATTGGACTTGTCGCCCCACGAAACTGCAGACTGCAGTATACCAGATGGTCCAGCGGTGGGTTGATCCGAATCTTGACTCGGCATCGTTTCGACAGGCTCTGGACAAGTTCAAGACCGGTTGATGCCCTCCTTCCCAAACCGGAACATCGGGCCAGCCTTCGAAGTCAAATCATTCTATGTCAAGTTTTTCTTCGGACACCCTCTCACCGGTTGACGCAGGACCAGGTCAGGTTTCGGCTGACGTACAGCTTTATCTCCTCTTACCCCGCCTAATTCTCCCAGTATTTCGGGTCAAGATCTTGCACCAACTGATTCAGCTACCGACAAGCGGGGCGGCGATTTTCTTAGTACGCCGACTCCTGGTAAACGTCCGCGACTCTCCGATCCCAGTTTTGCCAATCCGTTTTCTGACGATTTTACCGACTGATCGGGTATCCATGATCTTCTCGACTTCAAATTCGTCTTGATCGAGCGGTCTCTCCCAGCTATCCTCTGGCAAAAAGGGATTCGTTTAAAATCAAATCTTGGCGGTTTGTGGATTTGAGCGAATTCGCAATGGGACAACATCCTGATTCCTGATCAACAATGAATTATCGAAACCCATGTCTGTCCGATCAGATATTCGTCGACTTTTATGCGTTGGTCTTTTTAACTGGCTTATGACGCCACAAAGCGCTATAACTATCATCATGACGAGCGATGCATTAGATATCAAGTGGAATAACAAAGCTTTTCATGTAATCCGCCGGGGCGTCGCGGTGGTTTACCCTGGTTTTAGCCTCGATCAAAGTAGTTTTTAGAAATCGTTTGTTCGAAGTGTCCTGATATGATTGGACAATATACGCGGACGCTTTTGGACAAAATGTGCTTCATTTTTTTAGCATCGTATTTTTCGAACCGAGCTTTAGCAATTGAGGTGCGTCAAAATAAAGCGTATTGAACTGATAACTGCTAAGGTCGTAAGATGTCGGACGAACCACGTCGCGAACGCGTGGCAGTGTTGAAACCCACAGGCGAAGTTTTTGTCAATGGTTTAGCGTCCAGTTATGACGACGAGTTTCCAGATTCGGAGCGATTGGCCTCGTTGATGACCCGCGATGACTTTTCCAAGGCCATAAACACGATCAATGACGCCCTTATCGATCACTGGCCGTGTTTACCGTGCAAAGGGTTTGGTTATGGATGTTGCATCTGCACTTTAGGGTTATCATTATATTGTGCTATAACACAAGTGGAAGAAGCAGAAAATCGTCTGCAATTGCAGTTGACACGTCTGAATAATGAAAAGCAATTCAAAGAAAAAGGAATTCAGTGGCGACTACAACGAACGTGGTGGCGTCGCGAATCGTATTTAGAAATCTGTATCGACCGAGAAATTGCCACTACGGACAATGAGACTCATGAAGAGAATTCGGTCACAACGAAACTTTGACGATCGAGAGCAAGGTTACAGTTGAAACAATACGTCGTGAAAGTTTGTCTCCAACAGCACAATATTTATCTTTTGAATAGGATGATAAAAGTTTTTTCGTACTCAAAAGAACAAATTTACGATAGTTCGATACAACATTGCGTACACTTCGTTAAATAGCCGCACAAATGTCTAAGATCCGGATCGCTTCACTACCATTGTCTTAACAAATCATATACATACATACACACCGTCAGCACAATATAAATAGTACACGTAACCGTTCACCCCCCAATAAAACGATCCCTACTTACTCCCACTCATCGTCTTCTTCAACAAAATTATACGCACACTTATTAATCTGGGACATGCCATGTTGACTCCATTTCGGTGCCCGATCATGAGTATAGCCATAATCAAAAAATACTTCCGCGCCCACTTCGATCGGTTCCCGAGCAAAGAGGCCAATCCGATGTTCGCCATTCGACGTAATCACGCGCACATCTAAATTTGCTTTCGCTTTCGCGCGATGATTCGCAAACTTGGCTTTATTCCCTTTCCTCGCCGCATCCACCACATACTCACTGTTTACACCAAATAGATAACTTACGGCTTTTCGGTCATAAATCGCACCGCGTCGCTCGGCTTCGTCGTCGAGAATTAATTCCCCTGTATATTCTAATACAAACTCGTCTTTCCGGATAGGTTCAAGAGCGTAGGCTCCCCATCCGTGCGTTTTAGAAAAGGCGACGCCCAATTTCTTGGACAAACTACCGCGGACCATATTTACATTTTGACAAATCTTGAGCTCGGAGCTCCGTTTTGACTTGAATTCACTATGGAACGCCATAATGGCGGCGTCACTGGCGCCACAATTGAAACAATAATCCGGATCACACTCGCGCCCGGCATTCCAGCACGGACACGCGGTCGTGTGGCAATTCCCCATCGAACATTTGCAGCCTTGGAACCGATTGGGACATTCCCGAGGACATGAGCACGTTCGATGGCACGAATGGCCACGTTTCGAGCACTCGCACGTTTCATCGCATGCATTGTCGTGGTTACACGGTACATAACTCATCTTCTTGTCACGATCAGAGCTCCGTTGCGCCCGAATACGTTTGGCCAGGGATTTATTGCCACTTCCAGTGCCCATACGTCGATTCTTGCGCTGATTCTCCACAGACAGAAAGGTTACCGTCCTTCTTTCCACGTCCTGTTTTCCACATTCATTCTGTCGTTGCATGGCCGGGAGGACGTCATAAATCTGACTACAGGTACAAGTGGGACTTTGGAGCAATGCGGCAATGACACACGCATTGGAACCAACCGTGGACGCGAGTTTCCGCACGAGCACGGCATCTAATGGTCGTAACGCCGTCTCGGCGTTTCTTTTCGTCTCTTGGGCCGCAATCATCCAACAAAAGCGACCACAAGACTGGGTTTTTGACAGCATCGGTTGAAGCAAAGCCGTGACGACGGGAAGGTAGGAATTATCGAGATATTCCGAGTGATCGGCCGCGCGCGCGAACGTTTCGCGCCGTTTCTTGCGCTTCTCGAGCTCCGCAAGTCGTTCGGCTTCGAGTATTTTTTCTTGCGTATGTAAACTCTTGCTTGCTAAGGAACTAATGCGCGTCTGCGTCCGACGGGATCGACGATAGAGTGTCGTCTGTTGTTGGCTCGCGGGCTGTTCCCCTTCGTTCTCAGATGACGACGACGAGCTCGACGAGAGCTCGACGATTTCCACATTGTCAACAGATGCGGACGACGGAGTAGGACCTGTCAAAGTTAATAATTCCCTCTCTTCTTTTGATACTGGTTGTAACATTAGCTCGGGTATTGTCACCATGGGATAGACAGGATCGACTCGCAGTGTTCGGGGTGGATTTTGAATCCCATGCTCGACACAATCGTACGAGTAACAGCGTCGACAGAAGAGATCGCGATGCCATTCCACGAGTCCTTCGTAACTCGTGCGATCGCGTAAGCCCAACGCCTCTGGCGCATCGGCATAACTCGATTCAAACACTGACAAGGGCGGCTGGAGCCTCACGAGTAACGACTGATGATCCGATTTGTGCTTAGTAGCTTGCAAGAACCAGCACGGAGCGGCCAGATGACGCAGCGCTTTTGCAGCTCGTCCAGCAGCAGTGTCGAGTATTTTTTGACCAGATGCAATCACTGCTTTTACTTTCTTGGTCCTTCGGGCCGTACGTTCTTCCATTTGAACGAGATCTTTAATTCGAACATAATCCGCACGCGGGTCATGAAACCCTGCTACTTCCTCGAGAGCTCGAAACACGTCGTCCGTCGCGCCCAAGGTCCGGACTATTAGTCGTAATAGATATTCTTTCATCTCGTTCTCTCTTGCACTTGGTTTCGACACTTGCAACGCTTTTCCGTCGCCAATGACCGCCACTTGGCGTTCTTTCCGCATGGTCGTTTCCGTATACAGATCATTTTCGACAATAACTTGCGCACCATCGCCAAGATACGGTACATAGCGTAAAATACTATCGCTCTCGACAAACACGTTCTTCCGGATCCCAATCATTGTAAAGGATCGTCGAAGGGCTGTGATGGTCTTTGAGAGCTGGATCACTGTCTCTGGATAAATGGCAATGTCCAGCTCATTGTGAGCGTAATGGATCAAGTACCCCACTTTGCCAACTAGAGAATTGTATGGCTCGAATGAGGGCATGGAACTATGCATGATTCGTTTCGCTACGACACGATCAATAGGGGACAAATTATACCGGGATTTATGATCTATAAAAGCAAAAAAATGTTAGCGTTTAAAAAGCACTTTTTACGGCAAATGGCTACTTACTTGCCAGTTCCGACCATTGCAGACGTCGGTATCGGTCACTATGCAGAATTTGATGAGCGTTTAGATACTCCTTGACCTGTTTACGCGTACTGGTCACAAGATGACGCACGCGACGGGCATGACACTGTTGAAGGCGTGGGAACTCATTTTCCAGTAGTGTCCGTACAAGACGATTCACTTGAGATTGATTCTGTGACTATAAAGACAAAAAAAAATATTTTTTGGTCTCGGTTCGTCTACATGAATTGCATTCCATCTTGATCGACTTCCTCACCTGTTTCTCAGTGTCTTGCTCTGTACCAACGTTTTCTGGTACAAAACGACACTTTTCCTCGAGTTCTCCCGTTACGTCATACGTCCAAAGGGGCTTATTGAATCCTATCGAGCATATAATGTGAGTTTTAGCCACAATAAAGTTGTTTTTGGTGGCACCATGTACCTGTTGCATACGGAGTTGCATCGACACCACGTAGAATATTCGGCGGAGCTTGTTCAAAGACGAGTCTTCGCCACGCTGTGGAATGGATAACTGGAGGCCACGACTTTTCTACTGGCCTTGCGGTACATTCGGCTGTGGTGACGGAATCGGCACTGGAGGTCGTAAATCCCGTCCGAGAAGGTGGCGAGACATACGAGAAGGACGAAGACGTTGCGGACGTAGTGATTCCCATGGAAGCCCGACGATTCGTTCCATTTATCTTGACAGGGCCAGTACTTTTCGGTCCATTCGATTTGCCTTTGCGCCCGGTGGACGATGTAATGCTTTTTTTCTGCGCTTGAAAAAAAGACAATAGTTTTTCTTGTTCTTGTAGTTCTCGAAAAGACATTTTTTCAGCCAAATGATGCGTTTCATTCAAACCAGAGTGTGGCTGTGGCTTGGAGAAACATTTCGACGTATTACTGTGAGAAGGCGTTGGAGAAAAGGATAAGGGACCTTGCTGTCGCTTTTTGTTCGTCTTTACTGACTGGTTAGCGTCTCTTTTTTGATATGAACGACGCAGAGGCGTCAGTGATGAACTCCGCTTAACGCTGTCCTCGTCCCTCGGTTCTTCCTTCTCTTGTTCACTTTCCTGTACCTCTGCTTCACTCGAACTATTTGATGACGTCGTCCTTGTTTCTTTTCGTTTACGTTTCCGTGTCTTTGGTTCCTCCGAAACCTTATTTTTTCGAACAACGGGTTGCTTCACGAGCTTGAACGGGTCCTTGTTTTTACGAGAAACGAATACCTTATTTGTCCTTTCCTTTTGTCTAACACTTTTCTCCATCAACGTCTCTATCCTCTTAACCTGTTGCTTTTGCTTTCGTAAACTTTCCCTCTCTGCTGATTTCTTCGTAAACGTCTTCCATTGCTTTTCCTCACTTTCTTCGCTCTCACCACTTTCTTCACTCTCACTTTCCGTCTGGTATCGTCTCTTTGTCATCAACTGGGGCCTTTTCTGCGTCGATATCGCTTTCATTCGTTTCATTTTTGTCTCTAACTCATAGTCATCCGTCCCTCGTCTCGCCGTATTAGATCCCGAAGTGGCGATATGACTATCATTCCGAATGGGCGGGTCCGAATGTGCTTCTGCTCGTGCCTTTCCAAGATTTCTTCGACGATTCTGCGCTCGATACCGCGCCATCATTTGCTCTTGCGCTTGTAGTTCGTACAGATTCATAGCTTCAGTGATTTCTCGCCTGTCATCATCCATTTTCGAGCTCGACCGAGCTCGATTTGTTGGAGCAACATAAGCGGATGTTGCGCCAAAGCTATCACTCGAACCTCGCGCGGGTTTCCTCTCCTCCTCCCGTTCGTCACTGTCTCGCTCGCTCTCACTGGCACCCACGCGTTTCCTTTGACGTTCGATGTGCAGGGAACGACGTGTAGTGGCTTTATGTTGTTTCTTTTCTTCCTCTTCACTACTGCTATAATTACATCGACGTCGCTTTATGTTGCTGAGAGAGGTTTCATCACTACTACTGAATAATTCAATGACGTCGTAATTGCCGGCCATGAAGAACGAAGAAGGAGAGAAAAAGAATCAAGTGATTCGACACGTTCACCAGAAGGAAGAAAATGCATACGTACCACTCACTCATTGTGAGTCGTTAAGTGATGCACTTAAGTACGATCGGAGACTCCAAACCCCACCCCGCAACAGATGGGGTGCACATAGACAGGACAATCGACGGGCAGACTTTCAGAACCAGGACCCCGACCCCTTCTAAATGAAAAAATCAATTACCGGTTTCCAATCTTCCAAATCTGCTCAAACAATGAACTATTTGAGCAGGTTTTTCGACCACTCGTCCATACAATAATCAAGTATAAGGTTGGCTCAGGTAGAGAAGATGGATAACCTAACGCATCCTTATCCTGAACAGTAAAGTTATTCAGGCTCCGTAGGAAAATAACCTTAGGGGCGTTCTTATCCGGGATCCCGGGACCAAATGGACGACAACGATTGGCTTAGAAAGCGTGGGTTAGGTCACGGGTCCATAGTACAGCTTAAACTATTTTCGATGGAGTTACGGTATTGACTGGATCACTTTCGAATGGGTCACGGTACTGCCTGGATTATTTCGATAGAATCGTCCGGGCCGGTGCGGGAAATTATTAAGTCCACACTGGTGTGTGGTACACAAACAGTCGGATGGATGGGACAAAGTTACTTTAGAGAGTTGGAGATATTACAAGAACAGCATTACAACGGGAACAACATATGACGACGACAGGAGCCCCGAGAGTCAGAGAAGGCGTGGATTGCTAAGCGGAAATCTGAGGCGTGGGATGACGAAGAGATCGAGTGGGTAAAGCGTATTAAGCGTCGACATATTACGAAGAGAAACCAGTGGCTGGGGGAATATAATAAGGCTTTCCTGACTAATCAAGGGAAACGAACTGTGCGAGCCATAGAATCCAAGCTAAATCACTGGGCGGAGAGTATGAAGAAAGGTGATAACCCCAAGGCGAATGAACGAGGCGAAACAGGTCGTGCAGCTTCACGATTGATAAAAGAGGAAGATGACGTGCTTTTAGGATTTATGCGGAAAGGAAGCAAAGATTACAAAGATATTAGCCAACAGCTGGAGAAACAACGACGAGCATGTAATAGGTCGACGGTGTCACGATCAAAAGTATCAGTTTAACGACGTATGAAACGGCTCCGTATGGAGAAGGTGAAGCAGGAACGTTCTACGATGTATTGGGAGACGAACAAGAACAGACATTACGGGATGCAGTTGTAAAAGGGAAGCTGAAGTTTAAAGTATGTCGCCAAATATCCAAAAACACTGGGATACCGTGGCGATTCATCCACGCACGATGGGATGGCAGTAGTGGCACAAACTGACGGGACAGAGGAAACGAGAGAAACTGAGTCCAATTGTGGGTCGACAATCAACAAGGAGGAGAGTAAGGATATACGACGACCTCCGCCAGAAGGATGGGTGGATGCTGAGGATAGTGCCAGTGACGTTTCAAGTAACATGTTGGAAACTTAGGGTTGTGCGGGTGACACCATAGTGGATTTGACTCTAGAAGGAGGTGAATTAGAGTCGACGGGCGCAATAGACCCAATGAACGAACATGAGGGAGATTATAAGGAGGAAAGAAGGTCTATCCCAAGTGAACATTTGTCCCAATAGGGTGTTGCTGGGTCGGTACAAGAGAAGTCAGATGTCTCTGAAAGGGTAGGTGACACTACAGACCAGATTCATGCAGACACGGTGGGAGACGAGTGTGGAGATGAACCAGATAGCGATAAAGACTTGCAAGTGGCAGAAAGGTCTACGTTAGGGTTCATTACACCGCTAACACATACGAAGGAATCAGAAGGAAGTTACAGACTGCGAGCGCGGACCCTTCAGCCATTTTTCATTGGGGAAAAAAGTGTTTTTTCAGCAGCTATCCGCAGTTACGTATGGAAATGTCGAGTGAAACAAAGGTCTACGCTACTTGAGGTGTATAATGACTCCTTACGAGACTCGAAGTTATGGATGGGACATTACGAAGCAATTTTGACAGTTGCGACAAGATGAGCGACCCTCGCGAGTAACAATGGGAGATGTGCGATTGATGATTGTAGCAGCTACGTTGATACGGCGGGATCGATCAGCGTTGCCTGTGTTTTTACGAGAATGGCGGGGAGGGCCATATGGGCCCTGTAGCGATAAACTTTGTTGCCTGAAAGTGGACACCAACGATCCCCAGTTCAAACATACTGGTACCTGTCGACATTGGAAGTATTCGCAAGATCAAGAAGTGTACCTGGATACCTACTAATCAAACGCAGATTAATGGTTAGCTATGGCACTGGCGGCACATAACGACGCGTGGTGCAGCATGTCTCATGAGATTTTGATGACTGTAGAAACTACAAATCAAGTGGTGTAGTTAAAAATGTCGCATTATGGAGTGGGGCACTGTATTACAGACAACTGGCCATACGATACAACTGCCATCACCGTGGTACATGTTATGTCGTTGATAGGTAGCCTGTTGTACATTCAATTATGTAAAAATGGGATGACTAGTGAAAAGAGTGCTGGGTCAATTCGAACATGGGACGTAGGGGGACTGTACTACCACAACGGACACGAATACGTGGTCATTGGAGGTGGAATAATACTTTCACTGGCTAGACAAAACATACTTTTGACTAGCACACATATTGAAGACGTAAGGATTCATGTGGATCATTTATTCTGGGAGACCAAGACGAATATACTCAATCACATTCGACGGTTGATTACTGTCAGCCATGAATCTAGTACCTGACATTATCCAAAGGATTATTGATCGGAATCCAATAACTGAGGAAAGATATTAAGCAGGAGTTACCAAGGCAACCGGAGGCAGAACATACATGTGTGGTGTAGTCGCTCTCAGAAATTCTTCCTGAGACGCGAACACCCACGGGGGGCCCAGACGACTGACTGTCGGAGGGGGTACTCCGTCCATTCGAGTCATGATCCGATCCGGCATCCGGCCGGCTGGATCGGTCACTTCCATCCGCTTGATCGTGACTACTCGGATGTTGCATGTTGAAAGCTCACCTTGTGTACCCGTCAGTACTGGCTGGTTTGCTCTCTTGGTGGACCCTAGGGCGAAAAGTGTAAATCCGTCGAATAGAGAGATGAGGGTTAGGACTAGGGGTAGCTCCTTGGCGGGAATCGTCACCGGGGAGCTCGTCGGGCAATATACTTGAACTTTGTATAGTGCCGGCTGGACCGGAAATAATCAATCGGCCAGCTAAACCAATAATAATGAAGGGTGAATCCAAATGTGTATGTAAAGGGGAATCCAAATATAACTCCGCACTCTTCCACAGAAGGCCAAAATGTCACCACTTCCCAGTACTTAATACCGTGTTCAAAACACGGGCGACTTGAGGTGAGTATACGAAGACGCCGCGACTCCCGGTCAGGGGACTTCCGGTGGGTTAACTTAACCTTCCCCGGGCAAACCAATAGCAGCAAGAGGGGACCTTGTTAGCCCTCTGCTGTGAACCAATGAAAGCGACTTGTGTCTAAGAAAGCGAAACGTATACTGATTTATCCTATATCCAATACTCCCTTTTGTGTAACCTACCCCAAATAACCCGGCTGACCAGTCATGGGCCTTACCCGAAGTAGCCCGGTTAACTCCGGCTCTGTGTACCCGCCTGGCCGGTACACCAACCTCAGATGGTACCAACCCGGCCGGTACACCGAACCCGGCTGGTACATTGTACCCGGCCGGCTCGGCCGGATGGCCATCCATCCGAGCAACTCAGTCGTGGGCGCTAGCAATTCCTTGGCAGCTTCTTATTCGATCCGGGTGCCTCCTTCATCCACTAGAACACTCATCTTCCTTCAGGCTCCTTTCACTCATACCTTCCAAACAATCCGCCACCAATCCGCCCCTCGGCCGTCTGCCATCCGCGGTCGTTCCATCCGCTTAGCCCGCTAGCGCAACTATCCACGCCTTCTGTCACGTTCGTCCGGCTTGATCCCAGGCCTAGCGCCATCCGGCCGCTCGTAGGTATGCTCGGCGGCGGCTATCCGGCGCCCACGCCCTTGGTCCATATTTCTGCCAATCAGAATGCGCCCTCTGGAAAGTACTTCACATTAATTCATAAGTCACTTTACCACAGCCGCCCCTGAGTCGCGTCACAGCCGCGCAACGGTTGAGGCACGATCTCACCCGAACCCAGTTGATCTGATCCTGCTTATCCATGCCTCGCTTTGGTACGTCGTCCCACTAATTTATAACGATTTTCGTGAACCCGGTCGGTCTCCTCACCGGCTAGCAAGCACGTCCACAGATGTTGACTTTATCTTGATATATTTCCAGTTTTGCAAATCGACAAGGACAACGTTTGTCGTCTCGTTCTCGTGGACGACGACTCGCCCGCCAGCGGGGTGGAAGTCGCAAAACCGCCGAAGTCGTCCCGTACTCCCGATCTGGTGTTATCGACCGCCGACGCTGAAACTGCGCTCCGCGTTCACGGCCAGGCTTGTGGCGACCGGGACGGATTGAAAGCCGCCGTCTCTTCCCTTCGGGCGGAGCTTCGATCCTGTCGGGCTGACTATGAGGTTCTGTCTCAGAGTTTCAAGACCTCTTGTGTGATGCTGGACCGCGTGGACCCCCGAATCGCTGAGCTGAAACTCAGTCGTCAAAATGCGGAGGGCGAAGTAGCCCGCCTCAGGGCAATTGTGGGTCAGCTTACGGACGTCCTGCAACGGGCCGCCGCGCCATCCGCCTCCGTCTCCGAAGCGGCGGGGATGGAGAAAAGGATGGAGGCGTTGACCGCCCAAGTGGCTAGCTTGGAGCACATTCAAGCTGACTTAGTCCAACAACTCGCCGCTGCCAACCGCCGGCCGATGACGCTGCCTTTCGGAGACCTTCTCCGGGACCAAGTGATCTTCAGAAACAGGTGTCCGATCTCGAGGGCCAAGTCGCCATCCTGACGGAAGCGAGAAACCGTCTCCGCATGCTGGCAGACATCATTGAACCTCTCCGGACTGCCAGTCAGGAGTTTGTTCGCCGATCAAAACTTCAGCGTAAGTGCCTCTTCTCCCCTTGTGTTGTAACCCAGTCACTCACCATCTCCATGTCCTTGTCACTCCGCAGTCCAACAGCTCCAACAGCTGAAACAGCAGCCCGCTGAGGTCCCTGGCATGTCCCGAGAACTTTTACACTTTCGTGCCCGACTCCGCCAGGTATCCCAAGAATTAGATAAAGTGCGGGACAACCGAAACCACCTGCGCGACTCCCACGCTCAAGCCCTCCGCCAAATCTATGATCTGGAGCAGCAGCTGCAGGAAACTACCTCCAGGCAACAAGAGCTGCGGTCTGAGTTCTACCGGGCCCGTTGAGAAAATTTCGACGCCCATGCCATGCTGACTCGGGCCGACCGTGTTTGCACTACCATGCTGGATAAGGAGGATCGTTTTAGGTCCTTGTTGTGTGAATTACAAGACCAGCTCGAAAGGACTCGAATCCAGGCCGCTCCTCTCTTGCAAGCTCCTTTGAATGTACAAGAGTCCGTCTTGTCTGTCTTGGGGATGGTGGATCAGTGAAAAACCTCTCCACCTACATCATCCCAGTTGCCCGCTACAGCGGAATCAGGACCTGAGGAACTTCCTGCCGGCCCTAATCCGCCCCTTGCCGGTTCAGACCCCTTGTCCGCCTCGGTGGGATCGGGGAGCGGAAAGCGTCCGGCCAGCTCTAGCTATTTCTTGGCCGGTGCTTACCCGCCCAAACGGAGAAAGAAGAGCGAATCCTCTCCCTCGCGCCAATGTCATCCGGGCAAGTCGGTCAGCGAAGGAGAATTTGGGTCGGACAGCGATGACAGCTTGTTCGCAAAGCGGTCCACTGCCGCATCTCCTCCTCTTTCACCAGGTAGAACTCGTCTCAGTTCTAGTTCATCCTCTAGCTCCGAAGAGGATTCGGAATCA
>MIQA02004949.1:53705-63765 GCA_001887855.2 Sclerospora graminicola | reverse complement strand
CACAACTTCTGTTATGGATTTGGAAATCGACTCCACCACAATACAAGGAATTAAAAGAAAACAGAACCAAAACTAGCGTCAGATCACATTGCTTAAGACCAGGAATAGTAAAAAATATATATATAATTGATTACCCCTTGAAAATTAATCACTGCAATCTAAAATGATGCAATTTACGACTGCAATTACCGCTTCATGACCAATCAATCATTGGAATTGGACCAATGATTGCCCAGTTACGAAAGTGGTTCTCGAAGCCGACCCAACCACACAGAAGTCACTTCGATTGGAAGCTTAAGCTCTTGACGTAAAGTTCGGTACTCAAAAGTTCAACTAATTGGACTTCACGTAGCGAAAAAAACAGTCCTGATTTTGTCAAGTACAGTCATGATTTTGTCAAGTAGACCGCCTAACTAGTGAAGGTTAGGCGGATCTGGACTACCCCGCTCAGCGTACAGGAGTAACAAAGCGAAGAAAGATGGCCCCAATTGGCACTAGCCCGTCCGAAGACAGGAAACCCCCGGATAAGGACCGAGGGGAGACGGGGGAAAACAATCACATCCCCTCCGAAGCGGACATGCACAAGGTTGATGAGATAGTCCCATAATCGCAGGAAAGTGTGGAGCTAACGGCGGGGGATGCTGGTGATCAGCTGCCCGATGCCTGAACAAGAAAGATCGGTTCCAATGGGAAACGAAGAAGCTGAAGAACAGGTAACGACTATGGTGGTTGTAGCGGAGGATCCTCAGACACCAGAGTTTTAGAACCCTCCGGGAGTGGTAAGGACGGACCTGAAGCAGGAGCTGGGCCTCCTAACCAACCCGTGCAGACTAAGGAAGGGGGCGAGCCAGAAAATCGAATCAAACGCTAGAAACCACTCATTCCAAATTAATCGGGACGTGTCAAGTGGAAGTGGCCGTTAAAGGTCATAACGTGCTTCAAGGATGGTTATCGAAGGTGACAGGCGAGGTAAAAGCACCAAGGTCACCACGGATTAGTCACGGAGAATTCAAGTTTAACCCCAACGTTTATTCACCGGAACAGATTGATACTTTGATACCGGTCTGCCTTAAGGAGTGGCAACGGCGTTGGGAAAAAAACTTCAGGGACGGGAGTGCAGAGGAGTGGCAAATTGTCCAACGATTGGCAGAGGGCACGATCCTGACGCACACTCTCCCTCAGTTCCTCCGCCAGATAATGACATCGGATGACAGGCTACGGCTTATGATCACGGTTAGAGTTCAAGTCGAAGGTTGTCTGATCATGGATCTTACCGGAGAGGGGCGAATCAAGAAGGCGTTTCAAAGCACGAAAAGCATTCAGGAAAGTATAGCCACGGCGGCGACGGCTAGGGGATTGGAAAACAAACAAATATGGGAAATGTTAGCGGATGTTAAGGCTATCCGGTACTCTCCATCCCAACACTATCTTACCTTCGCCTTTTTGACGAGAGCGGTTGCTAAGCGCTATGCTGATGTTCACGTACCTTACCACAAATCAGTCCACGGGCTACGTAATGCGCATGTTCAAGAACCCAAGGATAAACTGGTGTGGGGTCAGCAGGGACAAGGAGTGAATAATAGCGGGGGGTTCAATTTGGATTACGTAATCACGGAGCGTAATGTAACCAGCAATATCGACATCATGAAGTTTCACGGGTTTCTGAAATTGATAATTCCAGTGGAATACTTCTTTGAAGAGCTGGACCAAGACGGCCCGCTATCAGCGACGTCTCTCGATTGGAATATAGTAGTCGAGGAAGGAGGTTACCCCAAAGCCTTGGGGGAGGTACGTAGAACTGTCTGGTGTGGCACGACACTAACGTTGGAACACCCGGGATCCCGGGGGAGTAGGCATTGCTTGAGTTGCGGGGAGCCCGGCCACCGAATTCGAGGTTGTACTATGACGCAACACAAACTTGTTACGAAACTTTGCATCGTGGTGACGGTGGAGGAGGTTGAGGTCATCGTAGTGCCAGAGCCGACGTTCACGAGCATGGATGCGTTGAGGGCGGAAGTGCGCGAAAACTGTTTGGCGCATGACGAGAAACTGGACACGAAGAAAAGTCAAGACGGGAGGTTGGACACCAACCAGGAGGAGGCTGGAAAACCCCAGCAGAAGGAGAAGAGCACCCCAGGAGAGAGAGACGATATAGGACGACAGCCTACAAAGGAAAATGCGGAGGGTTCTCAGAGAAGGAACAACAAAGGGACAACAGGCCAGAAAAAAAGGGGTAACCATAGGAGTGCATGTGCAAAATAATCTGAGTCAGGAAAAGGAAAAAGCCACAGAAAAAAGGTAAATGAATTAGGTAAGGAAGTAGCTACGGTAGAAAATAAAAATCAACCACGCACCAAGGGAGTGTCCACGGACGCTAAGCATGAATATACAGAGCACGGAAAACAACCGGAGGAGGAACCAACTCCGACAGATGATCAAGCACGGCAACGCCAGTCAGAAGCCCCGGTCAGGACAAAACAGGTAAAACAAACGCCGATTGATCGCTAACGAGAAAACACGAATCTACAGTCACATACTAAAAGGCGATTGGCGAAAATTCATGAAATAATCCAAGAGGGGGAGGGGCGGTAGACCTTTTCCGTGGAAGAAGTTTCAACCACCACCAGATGCAGAACTTGATTTCACGGATGCTCTTATAGCGCTGGGGCTGCAAAGTGTCCCAACACCACCAACCGAAAATTGTCAAGCGCTATATAATTCGGCGATGGTGCACTGGCCGGATCTTCTGGAACAAGCAGCAATTGCGCTAAAAAGGGATGCACAGCAAGAGGACAAATGGATTTTTCACAGAAATTCCCAGCGGGTATCAGGAAGCAGATGTTGCGCAGTCTAGGGAGAGGATATGACCGTATCTCGGCAAAACAGTCAGAGATTGCGTTCAAGGAGTATTTAGAGGACTTTGCCAACAGTCCGTCAGATTTAGAGGACACGGTAAGTAAAAAGGCGTGGGGGAGTAACGATACGTTGTTTTGCATAGGCACCCTACTACAAAGAGAGATCATTGTAATCAGCAAGGATCCTTCAAACGGGACGGCAGGGGCAATTCATTACATTCCTGAAACGAGAGTTTATCAACGAAAACAATATGCAACTTGTGGTGAATTCCCCATCACTCTGAGCAGATGCGTGCAAGTGGTGAGGGAGAAAAAAGGAGCAGAGGCGAGTGACGGATCTGAGTTACCCCTGATGTTACATTATGAGCATGAACACTACCATGCGTACATCCACGGTTGGAGGGTCAGCCCTCCTCAGGAGACCAGCAAAGCAGCGTCACAGGACATCGACATGGTGGAGGCGGGTTTCGAAGGGGAAAAGGTGTCCACGGAGGCAAACCCTTCGCGACTCACTGGAACCGCGGGCAGAGAGAAGACAGACGGGTCATCAAGTTGCGAGTTGACAGTTCAAGAGACGGGTGAGAGAAGAGGAACGGCTGAGAACAGAGAAGTGCGGTACGTTTACCACGCACAGATAGATCGCCTTTTGGGGATGAGAGGAGAGGTTGCAAGAACCTTAATCAAGTTTATAGTCGACACGGTCTCGTATCTGTCGATGGAGGACCAAAGACGGCTGCTCCAAGTGGACCTAATAGATGTGGCAGAAAGAGACTTTTTAGCGGAGACATTGGATGTTGATGAACAGGTATTCTTACAATGGTTTAACTTTACAAATAAAATTTTGATGCTGGAAGGTTCAGAGAAGAGGACTACAAATCCAGCCAAGACTCGGAGTATCTCCCTTCTAACAGACATCGCGTCTGTGCACGGGCTCAAACTCAAGGAGAAGAAACAGTAAATGACGGAAGGGACGGACGGAAGGGACGGACGGATTGAGGATGCGGAAATGCAACGCCCTTTAAAGAAGAGAACCATCACGGAAACGTACGAGGTGAAAACGGTCAAGCAGGAGGTAGAAGCGGCTCAGGTGACCAGGGAGCTGGTGGATGATTTTATCGCTACAGATCACAATGTAATGATGAAGGAAGGGAAGGAGACAAAAAAACAAGGGTACAAGTCTGGAATTCAATGGCGTCTGTGTGGGAGAACAAATACGGGGCTTTCCCACTTGTAGATGCCTCGCCGTCCACGTGGGTTCGGGCGGTAAAGATGGACGAGGCGGCGATTATACAACTGCTTACAACTTTCAGCCACCCTTTCAAAATTTTGGAATTCATCAACGAAGGCACTTTGGTGGAGATTACTAAACCGTGGTACAGAGAATGCTGGGCACGGTTGATCAAAGAAGGGCAACAGAGGAAGTCAGAGGGCCTGAAACCTGGAGACTTTATCCAGTGGGAGCATCAAGTGGCAAAGGTTGAAGAGGAGGCGCAAAACGACGCGATAAGACATTGTGGACAAGCATGGAGGAGACTTCGTAAACACAAGTATGGAAGTGATCCATTATGGAAGCTGTGTAACCCACACAGGAAGAATTCTTTCGTACGGATTACGATGTGTGCGCATGTCTATGGCACTCAGATAGCGGCTCTAATTGGAGAAGACCTTCTCCCTGGAGATGATATGTGGGTTAAGCAAAGAAGACAGGAGGTAAGTACGCAACATTCACCAGGATATAAAGTGCTGATCAGACGACTGCTCAAAGACGACAAGAATATTTGGAAAGATATTAATTTTTTAAGTCCCAGAGTGCAAGGGGTCAGGACCGATCAGGGGAAGTGAATATTTACCATCCGGGGGGCACATAAGACCAACCACTCGCGTTATACTAAGGGAACGCTCGGGAAGTAGAGGAGATACAAGCAATCATGGACACCTTGGATGCGTACTGTAGAGACAAGGTTGCGGATGTGTGGGAATGGAGTTCGCATCAGCACCCTAACGGCAGAGAACCAGTGACTGTTTCGATAATCATTCAAAATGCGAGAGAGTTTTCTAGAGATTTCCAGGCAGACATAGCTTCAGGCGCGGAGGCATTTACCCTCCAGGGAGAGACCGGTTTGCATACTACTGCAAGAGACTCACATCACTTCAAATAAGGAAACCGACACAGTAGCCGCCACATGGGAACGCATGTGGGGATATCGTAACCCAAGCACCAGGCTGTCTTTCTGAAGTGTCAGCACAACGCGTACGGGGGGAGTGGGAATTCTGATCTTCCCTGATACAGTGGAGAGTATCCAGACGTGGAACAGCGGGTGTGGTGAAGTGACCCAGATATTAACGGACTAATGATAGTGGACGCCCCCACCTGATTAGTGGAAATGTCGCCCTTAGCTGGATGCCCGGACCGGTCGACAAGGGACGCGATCTGAGGGCCGCCGGATGTATCTACTAGCGGCCGGACGGCGCCAGGCCCGGAATCAGGCCGGACGAATGCGACTAAAGACGTGGATAGTTGGGCTAGCGGACTAAGCGGACGGGACGACCGCGGATGATGGACGGCTGAGGGGCGGATTGGTGGCGGATTGGTTGGAAGGTATGAGCGAAAGGGACCTGAAGGAGGATGAGTGTTCTAGTGGACGAAGGAGGCACCCGGATCGGACGTGAAGCTGCCAAGGAAGTGCTAACGCCAGCGGCCAGTGAGCTCAGATGGATGGCCATCCGGCCGATCCGGCTGGGTTCGATGTACCGGCCAGGCTGGTACCAGCTAGGTTCGGTGTACCGCCGGGATGGTACCATTTGGGTTGGGTATACCGGCCGGGCTGGTACACAAAATCGGAGTTAACCAGGCTACTTCGGGTAAGACACATGACTGGCCAGCCGGGCTATTTGGGGTAGGTTACACAAAAGGGAGTATTGGATATAGGGATAAATCAGTATACGTTTCGCTTTCTTAGACACAAGTCGCTTTTATTGGTTCACAGCGGAGGGCTAACAAGGCCCCTCTTGCTGCTATTGGTTTGCCCGGGGAAGGTTAAGTTAACCCACCGGAAGTCCCCTGACCGGGAGTCGCGGCGTCTTCGTATACTCACCTCAAGTCACCCGTACACGGTTATATCTCATATTGGAAAGTGTGGTAACGTTTTGGCCTACTGTGGAAGATTGTGGAGTTATATATGGATTCCCCTTTACGGACACGTTTGGATTTACCCTTCATTATCATTGGTTTAGCTGGCCGATCGATTATTCTCGGTCCAGCCGTCGCAGTATACAAACTTCAAGTATATTGCCAATCGAGCCCCCCGGTGAAGATTTCCGCCCAGGAGCTACCCATAGTCCTAACCCTTATCTCCTTATTCGAAGGACTTTACACTTTTCTCCCTAGGTCCACCAAGAAAGCGCAACCGCCAGTACTGACGGGTACACAAGGTGAGCTTTCAACATGGAACATCCGAGTTGTCACGATCAAGCGGATGGAAGTGATCGATCCAGCCGGCCGGATCGGATCATGACTCCGATGGACGGAGTACCCCCTCCGACAGTCAGTCGTCTGGGCCCCCCGTGGGTGTTCGCGTCTCAGGAAGAATTTCTGAGAGCGACTACACCACACGAGTTCTGGACACCACGCGAAATGGGAGTCCTATATGGGGATTGGAAGATTCTAAACATTTACGCGCCATCGGATGTTACAACTAACAGGGGTCTATTTTTCTTAGGGGTACAGAAATGGAATTTGACTGGAGAGAATAAGGTAATTATTGCGGAGGATTTTAACTGTGTTGAATCGCCACTGTTAGACAGACGAGGAAACCAGCCAAAGCGGCCAGCTGGAGGACGGAGTGTCCAGAATTGTCAAGGATGGTAGAAACATGCGATTTGATCGACGCACCAACGGCGCAGTATTCCTCCTGGGACTTAGATAACAGGCAAATATCACCGGATTACACGTTTTGGAGAGGGGGCGAAGGCGAGCCGGATAGATCGCTTCTATGTATCAGCGGCTTACTATGGGTGGTGGTGGTTTCTCACCCGGTAGTTCAGCCAGATCACGAGCAAGTGGAACTTTTCCTTCACCAGCCAGGGCACAACTATGGGGATAAAAAAAGCACGACAAAAGCGAGTGAAATATTCCATTCAATGTTGGGGGGGGGCACAATCTACGGGACGAGATCAGAGACGAACAAGAAGAGCACCGAGGCCTGGTCACAGTAATAGCGGGTACTTGGGACACTTTCTTGCAGACGTGGGTTAAGGCAATTCAGACGGTGCGAAAGAGGGAGGCGCAAAGACGAAGACGGAAGGCGCGGACGCTAAGCCAAGGTATGTACGGAACCTGCACGGACAGGTCGCAGATGAGGCATATACATCAGAATGAATTACTCAGGCTAACAAGATGGAGACGAAGACTGAAACTGAGAAGGTCCGCAGACGATGTACGCTGGCTTTTTCGCCGTACTGCAATATGGGAAAGAAATCAGAGGGTTTCAAACATAAGTGTGGAACATCAGGTAGGAAATCTGCATGAGTTGAGTATTCCGGACAAGTTTGTGCTGGTGTGGAAGCAGGTTCTTGGGCAGAGTCATCGAACGGTGAGTAAGGAACGACTGCTCTCTAACCTTAACGATTTCGTTCAGTTTGACAATGTAGCGAAAGTAACGAACCACGAAAATGAAGTTCTGATGGCCCCGATCTCGGCTGATGAGATCACCTGGGCAATCAGAAAGCTTGAACGACGTAAAGCAGGCGGGCCTGGTGGCCTCAATAATGATTTCTATAAGGACTTTCGAGAGGAACTCATGGACGATTTACTAGGGGTCTACAACGAAATTATGCTTGGAGGGACCCCACCTGAGTCTTTCAAAGCGGCCATTGTCGTCCCTCTCCGGAAGAAAGGAGACTCTCCGAATGCGATGGATTACAGGCCGATCTTGCTCCTACAAACCAGCTACAAAATTTTTGCAAAAATATTGGCGACGCGACTACATACTTTTCTGGGAAATCTGATTGAAGAATCGCAGCAGGGGTTTGTGCGAGGGAGGCGCATGGACAAAGCGGTAGTAGTTATGATGAATATTCTGCAAGGAGAACAGACCGAAATTGATTCGTCACCAGAAGATAGCCCAGGCGTCCTTCTCTTGGTCTTTGCTGAGGCGTACGACACCATAGACAGAGACGTTTTGATGACGGTTCTGGAAAAATTCGGATTTTCACCTGGTTTCATCACACTGATGCGAGCGTTACACGACGGGACGACGGCAAGGTTTCTTGCCAATGGTATGGTATCAGAGCCGATAGCAGTACGGTCTTGCATCCGACAAGGGTGCCCTTTGGCCCCCTTGTTGTCTATCCTGGCAGTTGAACCATTAGGGCTAGCGATTGCGCAACATAAAGGACTACAAGGTAGTTCGATTGCAGGTGGAGGTAGAAGAGGCTTTGAGCACAAGTTCTCTGCCTTTGTGGACGATTCGACTATCTTCTTCAGACATGGGCATCAAGCATCAACAGCATGAGACATCGTGACACAGTTTGGTGTATCATCAGGTTTGAAAGTTCAACCCGCTAAATGTAATTTTATCTTTTTGGAAGGTATACCAGATTTCAAGGAGTGGAAGAACATACCGGTTTTACAGGAAGGGGAGACAACCAGATACCTTGGATATCAGATCGGCATTGGAGACACAGGGAGAAAAAACTGGGAGGACCGTATCCGAGCGATACAAAGACGGCGACTTACGGCGGCACAATGTGGTACATTTGTGACAGAGAGGGTGACAGTATTCAACGCCATCGCAATCCCAGCAATTCTTTTCACGGCGAAAGTGTACGCCCCACCTCAAGACGTTCTTCAGAGATTGATTCACTTGCAGAAACGGTTTATTTGGTGGCATCAAACAACGGAAGAGCCAAGTCGACACAAGATGTCCCCTGCACTACTGTACACACCAAAAGCAGTTGGGGGCATGGGGCTAATATCGATCCCTATTGCCATCCACATCTTACTAGTGAAGGAAGCGACATGTTGGCTATTTGAATCGGTCGTTAAATATGCACAAGCATGGAGAAATTGGAGCGGCTTATTTCAAACACAGAAGTTTAATAATTGGCTAACCCCAGCGGATCGCCGAACTTTACCTATGAACAGAGGAGCCTGGTCAATACCACAACGGATTAAGGAACAACTTCGACAAGCCTTAGGCCCGACTCAACAAAAACTTCAGGTAATAGAAAGGTACGTACAACAGTGGATGTCGTTGATGTTAACCG
The DNA here is from genome assembly GCA_001887855.2 of Sclerospora graminicola. Lineage (NCBI taxonomy): Eukaryota > Oomycota > Peronosporomycetes > Peronosporales > Peronosporaceae > Sclerospora > Sclerospora graminicola. The sequence goes on along the minus strand of MIQA02004949.1, from coordinate 54,643 downwards.
CGCGTGAAACACAGGTACAAAGTCCGAGTCAAGCGGTCAGACGAGGGCAGGAAGTCACACTGGAAGTGGGTATTGATGATTGTGAATGGCATCACCACATACCGAAGCATATACAAGCATTCTGGGGCACGTATACGTGGGCAGATAAATTGTGGATTCGAGAGAGCGCCGGCTATGCAGTTCACTGGATTAAGTATGATCGTATTCCGCGGCTCAGTATACAAGCACTGCAGATTCAACGGACAAGTAAAAACAAGTTTCAGTGGATTGTGCAGGGGGAGGAACACAAGGGGCACACTAGGGCGAAAGCACTACGATGGCTAGCAGTTATCGTTCTCTGCTCGCCCAGAGTGGGCATTGGAGAGTTCATCGGGCGACCGCCACCGATCTCGCTGTTTAGTCACGAAGGCATTCTTTCCAAAGTCAAGTGGAGACGGGAGCAGCCCGGAGCTATCGAAGAAACTTGCCCAGAGACAGGACGAGAGTTTTATTTGGAGCAACAACAGGATGGACTGTACTGGACGAGCCGCGACTTAACGAGGCGTCAGACATTTACGGAGGATCAAGGCGATCATGAGAACATCGGAAGAGTGGTCTTCGAGGCACATCCACTGTTGCACGAGGTGCCGTGGATAGTGCATGAGAACACGAAAATGCAGGCAGTCAGCTACCGGTTACGAAGATCTTTTTAGGCCATGTACCAAAATTATGTGGCGCAGCCGGTTGTGGATAAATGGACGACTAAATGCGCATCGAACCGGGTGGAGTTTGATTGGCTTGAGCAACCGCCGGAAGACCTATGGAATCAAAAACACACACTTACTGACAATCAAGCGTGGACAATTTACCGAGCGGCTACATTGCAGTTAACTGTTTTCTATGATGGATACAAATCGGCGCGGAGATGTGTGCTAGATTCTGAGTGCCCATCTCCGGGG
>MIQA02004949.1:34653-53685 GCA_001887855.2 Sclerospora graminicola | reverse complement strand
TGATCAGCCAAGGTTTGATTTTGACGAGGCTCTCTTACCCGAAGACAGTTGGGAAAGAGCGTTGGACCCAAACGAATTCGAAGTGGAGAAGGTTTTGGATACCCGATCAGGCAAGAGGACCCGATTTGGCCGAACCCACTGTGAATACTTGGTTCGGTGGAAGGGTTATGACGATCCCGAGTGGGCAGATGAACGTGATCTGAACTGTGGAGCTTTATTAAGAGAATTTGAACGTGATCGGGTGAGACGGAATCGTTTTGGAGTGATGCAAACCCACGAAGAGGGTAACCAGGAATCTCAATAGCCTGGGTTGACACATTGTGACTGATCAGCCAAACATGATGATCGGGCAAGTGGAGATCAGGGCGGTTGGACTGGTTTGGAAGAAACGGATGCATATACATACACTTATTACTCAAGAATTATACTGTACGCATGGAGCGACGCACATACAGGATGGAGTACGATAATGAGACATGAAAAGATATACGAAGTGTGAAGCGAACATCATCAAGAACTGTCGTGATATTTTCGTGATTATGGAAAACGAAATAGCAGTTGGTTATCACGACGATCACAGGCCATACTTAGAGGCATTGTTAACGGGATCATGATCCCCCCAAAATTCGGCCATCTGTTCTTGAAAATCGCCGTGAAATCGGTTTCGTTCCTAACGGGATCATGACCCGTCGCGAGCATAGCGTCGGAGTATTATTATTAGGTACAAAATAACCAATCCTATTTGTGTTTAGTATTAAAGTATTTGGCTAATGTTTAACTTAACGGATCAAATAGATTCACCTGAATTAAAACGAGCGTCTTGCCACCACCCGTCGGGCCCACAATCATTGTCGTATGCCGGACTAACATCGTCTCGTACATTTGCAGCATTTTCTCCAACGTTCGTAGCCAACTAGCTAAAAGGTGACAATTCTGAAGCAAGACCCAATGTCCACGCATTGCACCGACTTCGAGAATTTGTTCCGCTAACGGTCCTTGACCTTGACCAAGTGCCAAGAATTTCAAGCGATGACCAGAAATACCATTTTCGTGACCTAATGTTTGGATATCGTTCTGTGGATCAGCACCTGGACTCAAGATACATACGATGGGAGTCGTTGCCGCACTTTGAGTGTAAATGCGTGCATAGTCCCATGACGGTCATGACAAACAACTTCATTGCATTATACACTCGATCTTGTCGGAAACAGCGAAACACGAGCAGTTTCTGCATACTCGACAGTCTCTTCGAATAGCCACATGGAAGATCGACCAGCTCTGGCGCTTCCAAGTCGTACCACGTTTTCCATTCACTTGTTTGATTCATCAAGTCCAGAATTAACGAGCCAAAGACATTGTCGACGTCATGGAGCTTACTGAGACAAAGCAAATCTTTCTATCCAGAACCAGATATCCACGTGAGCTCAGGAGGTCTTGCCTAAGATGCAGCATCTAACGACGTATCGCCTTTCAAGAAAAAATCAAGTTCTGCTTGGTTCAGATCATTCGATGCACTTAAAATCATGCAAGTCATTTGGAATGAGAACATGAGTTTATGTCGCTCAAAAATGCCAGTACACGTATAGTCATACAGCATTTCCGTGATCGACTGCGTCATGAACGTTTGTACCCGACGCCAGCTTGACGGCACCCAGCAGAGCTGCCACGAAACTTCGCCCAGTGGAGCGGTTGAAATGAAGCTCCCTTGCATATTTATTCGCTGCACTACAAAATTTAGGTATATTTAGCCAATAAAATGTTTTTCTCCTTATGAAAGGGTCATGATCCCATTTCGGGTCATGAGCCCATCTCGGATCATGAGCCGCATGTGCGTGGATGGGACAGGACATATGTGGACTACTTTTAGCCAATAAGAGCGTCTATTTCTGGCGGGATCACGGCTCATGATCCCGTTAGGAATGCCTCTTAGTGCCTGTTCGGCAACGCCCAATTTGCGATTTTCTGCACCTTTTCTTAATCCAATGTCGATATGCTATTTTGTCAAAAATTGCGGAGTGTTCGGCACGTAAAATTTTGGTCCAGAAATGCTATTTTGAAAATCGCCGAATTCGGCGATTTTAAAACGCGATGCCGATGTTGGAGGGGTAACCCTTAACACTGCATAATTTAGTCCTTCATTTATTTTGTTGGTAAGATCAGCATTGGTGTAACATGGATCGACAGCGATCGAGAGTTATGCGTTCACGCTGTGCTAAGCCGCCAATCAAGCTCTATTTTTGGCTTCAAGAAGTCATCGTGGACGCGAATCTTACAAGATGTTAACGATGTTGCGAGCCGCAAGTTTGAATCGACTACAGAGTCAGCTTCAGCAACTTAAATGTAAGTACATGGTGTACGCTGCTATGAAGAACAACGGCGGCTTCGGGCGGTGCCTTGTACGATTTTCCAGAAAAATCATTCAACATGTGTGGTGACTCATGGAGCTAGTGCTGTTCCGGTAGCGCGCTGTTTGTATTTAATGGTGTGGATATCGTGTGCGGTGTGGCGCTTACTGTCTACAGTCTCTATATCGGTACTACATAGCCACAGAAAATCTTACTAGTACTTAATATATTATTTTTTAAATATTTATGTCGTGATTTATTACAGGTCTCAACCACTCCGCCCCAGAATGGCTGTATGTACCGATATTGGCAGTAGGAGGTTTGCTCATTTTGTCAGCTCTAATGAGCTGGTGTGGAACGTCCAATCGAAGCTTCTCTGAGTGTCTCTGCTGCTCGTCATATCTGCTAATTTTATTAGCACTGGCGGAATTGGTGCTGGGGGTGGTGATTTTCACGCAAGGAGCGACAATCAACCGATTCTTACGTCGACATCAACAAGAATGAAAAATAACGTACGTTTAGGTGATTTTGGTGTACTTTTCATGAAAACTTACCGAAGTATTTCGTTACAATTTTGCTCGATTTTGCTTAACGATATAGTGATGAACAACTGCACCGCCTTGAAGAAAACAAATTTATTCCAGCATACGGACTGTTGGCGCTATTTGCAATAGAAGTTTTGCGATTTTGCTGCAGAAGTGAATTATATCGGACTCGACGTCATCGGAAATACCAGTACAAACAGCTGAGTACACTGCATAATTTGGATGATGAGTTATTGGCAGTAAAAAGGAAAAGGTATTGTACGTAGTTCTTGTATTTCTATGCAATTAGTATTGACTTTATACGTGTGTGAAGGACATCTCGAGTAAATATGCCTCACTTAGGGACAGTTACCGAAAAAAATACGTGGCTCTTGACACTGTGCCTGTGAACAAGTACTCAAGCAAAAGTGGCCTAGTTTATGTCTAAAATAAGGTATATCTTTTTAGCATTAAGCGGAGAACAGCGTAGTCTGAACCAGCGCCTCGATCTCGCTCGCAAACGTCGCTGCCGCACTCTTCGGTTGCGCTTTCAATGTCAAGATTTCATCTTGCGCTTGACAACTCGCCTCCTTGAGTCTTCTGATAGCTTCATGTGTATCCTCTTGTGAAATTTGCAATCGTTCTTGTACATGTGCAGCTTCTCGCTCACGAGTCGTAATGTTTTCGGAGGCATTTTTCACAAGAGATATCTCAGTCTGAGATTCATACAACAACAGTTCAAGTCGAGAGCAGGTTTTTTTCGGAACAAAGAAACGTTCCTCCAATGTAGCGTGGAATTGACTGCCCTTGCCTTTTTATTTGGATATTTGTCACTCTTCCAGTTTTGCAATACATTCCTGCAGCTGCGACGTTGTAGTGACAAACTTTCTTTTCTGCATCTTCTCTATAGGAACAAATGGGGTTTATTTTTACGGGCGCAAACTATATCCATGAAGCACTCTACCTACCTGTTTCACAATTAAAAACATCGGATAAGGAGCTGAAAGCGTCGTGCAGCATTTCTACCTCCGCTACTCATCAGATCTAAAACTGTTATTTTTTATATCTTCCCTACTACGATAGACAATAAATATCATATTTCGATTCAACATTAGGACACATTGGCTTTGCCGAACAAGCAAAACCCGATTTCGGGCGAAATAGCAGATCCATTTGAAACCCGATTTTGAGGCATACAAAATTTGAAAATAGCATTTTTGCCGAACACAGCCTTACACATAAATATTCTATTACTACACAAACAGCAATAGTACTGGTTGTTCAACATGACGAAACGGCTGTGAACATTTTCAGATGGAGGAGCAGCGTGACATGGAGCGACTTCAATCCTGCCGTTCAGTTTCCACCGTCGTGTCGGTCCAACTCAACGGTTTTGGCGTAGAAACGGCCATAGGTGAATCTAAGCGCTGGTTACGAAGTATGGAAAATTGCATACGTGTCATTGTTTATTAAGTGTGCGCGCATTTGATGGCGATGACGCGAGTTTCAGCATTGCAACGGGTTTTGTAGTAGACATGGAACAGGGTTTAATTCTCTCGATCCCTCACGTAGTGACGCCGGGACCCGTTGAAGACGATGCTGTTTTCCTTAATGAGGAAAAAGTTGGTCTTGTGCCTATTTATTGAGATCCCGTGCATGACTTTGGATTTTCCGCTTTGATCCTAAGAGAGTCAAGTTTTTAAAGCTGCACGAGATTCCTCTACGGCCAAGATTGGCGCCGAGATCCGCGTCGTCGGAAACAACGCGGGGAAAAGTTGTCTGGCATTTTGGCTAAACTAGATCGGGACGCACCTCCAGCACATGTAATGATTTTAATACATTTTATTATGCGGCAGCAAGCAGCCAGAGCGGAGGTCGAGCGGCTCTCCTGTGCTAAATATTGATGGATGTGTCATTGCACTATATGCCGGAGGAGCCAAGAAGGCGGCGTCGTCATTTTATCCCTCTCTGGATCTCGTTGTTCGAATGCTTGAACTTATTCAGCAAGGTAAACCCGTGCCGCGTGGCTACAATTCAAACGGTTTTTCGTCATACGGCGTTTGATGAAGTTAGATGTCTGTCTGTCGAGAAACAGAGGCTCTAGTGCGCCAGAAGATGCCGCTGAAGACATGCATGCTAGTTGTGGACCAAGTCATCCAATGAGGGCGAGCTAATAATAAGGGAAGCCCAACATTTACTTCAGTTTTCCTGGAGGAAATGCACTTGGCAAGAGACACTACTATCGCTGGTGATGGTGTCTTTTACATTTACTTCGAAGTATTACATGATCGATGGTATTTCGAGCTTAAGCTACCATGGCGTGGGAGTTGTGGTGGATGCCGAGCAAGGTTTTGTGCTTGTGGATCAAAACACTGTTCCAATTGCCCTTGGTGACGTATTGATTACAGTGGCTGCTGCAATTGATGTCTCGCCTAAAGTGGTTTTCGTGAATCCAGTTCACAACTCAAGGAAGCTCAGAATGTCGAGCAGCATTTATTTTTTGGTCCACAGCAGACTGTGCTTGAAGGAGAGCGTCAGCGCTTGATTTATGGTGAGCGTAAACTTCAAAAGAACAACAAACGCTATTGGCTAATGTCTGAGCCGCTTAGTATGGAGCGAGACAGTACTACGTCAATTATTGGCTTCCCAACGGAGCCTCAGATGCGTGGCAGTGGATTTGGAAGTAAAATGTCGGTAGCGACGCGTTTTATCGGACAAAAAGTGGCACAAATGAAACTTCCACCCACACACATAAACGAAGATTTGTTTTGTGATGGATGTGGCATGGATCCTACTATCGGGAATATGTATTCCTGCTCCAAGTGCGTCAACTATCATTTGTGTGAGGGATGCTATCAGCTCGGTATGCATGGCTTTGAGGAGCCGTCCACGTGAATTCGGGCGGTAAAGATGGACGGGGCGGCGATTATACAACTGCTTACAACTTTCAGCCACCCTTTAAAATTTTGGAACGCATCAACGAAGACACTTTGGTCTAAACCGTGGTACAGAGAATGCTGGGCCACGGTTGATCAAAGAAGGGAAACAAAGGAAGTCAGAGGGCCTGAAACCTGGAGACTTTATCCAGTGGGAGCATCAAGTGGCAAGTGTTGAAGAGGAGACGCAAAAAGACGCGATAAGACATAGTGGACAAGCATGGAGGAGGCTTCGTAAACACAAGTATGGAGGTTATCTATTATGGAATCTGTGTGACCCACACAGCAAGAGTTCTTTCGTACGGATTACGATGTGTACGCATGTCTATGGCACTCAGATAGCGGCTCTAATTGATGAAGACCTTCTCCCTGGAGATGATATGTGGGTTAAGCTAAGAAGACAGGAGGTAAGTACGCAACATTCACCAGGATATAAAGTGCTGATCAGACGACTTGCTCAAAGACGACAAGAAGATTTGGAAAGAGATCGATTGTTTTTTAAAGTCCCAGAGTGCAGGGGGTCAGGACCGATCAGGGGAGGTGAATATTGACCATCTGGGGGGCACACAAGACCACCCACTCTCGTTATACTAAGGTCAACGCACGGGAAGTGGAGGAGATAAAGCAATCATGGACACCATGGATGCGTACTGTAGAGACAAGGTTGCGGATGTGTTGGAATGGAGTTCGCATCAGCACCCTAACGGCAGAGAACCAGGGACTGTTTCGATAATCATTCAAAATGTGAGAGGGTTTCCAGAGATTTCCAGGCAGGCATGGCTTCAAACGTGGAGGTATTTACCCTCCAGGGAGAGACCGGTTTGCATACTACTGCAAGAGACTCACATCACATCAAATGAGGAAGCAGACACAGTAGCCGCCACATGGGAACGCATGTGGAGATATCGTAACCCAAGCACCAGGCTGTCTTTCTGGAGTGTCAGCACAACGCGTACGGGGGGGTGGGAATTCTGATCTTCCCTGATGCAGTGGAGAGTATCCAGACGTGGAACAGCGAGTTCTGTACACCACGCGAAATGGGAGTCCTATATGGGGATTGGAAGATTCTAAACATTTACGCGCCATTGGATGTTGCAACTAGCAGGGCTCTATTTTTCTTAGGGTTACAGAAATGGAATTTGACTGGAGAGAATAAGGTAATTATTGCGGGGGATTTTAACTGTGTGGAATCGCCACTGTTAGACAGACGAGGAAAACCAGCCAAAGCGGCCAGCTGGAGGACGGAGTGTCCAGAATTGTCAAGGATGGTAGAAACATGCGATTTGATCGACGCATCAACGACGCAGTATTCCACCTGACTCTTAGATAACAGGCAAGTATCACCGGATTACACGTTTTGGAGAGGGGCGAAGGTGAGCCGGATCGATCGCTTCTATGTATCAGCGGCTTACTATGGGTGGATTTAAGAGGTGGTGGTTTCTCACCCGGCAGTTCAGTCAGATCACGAGCAAGTGGAAATTTTCCTTCACCAGCCAGGGCACAACTATGGGGATAAAGCACGACCAAAGCGAGTGAATTATCCCATTCAACGTTGGGGGGTCCACAATCTACGGGACGAGATCAGAGACGAACAAGAAGAGCACCGAGGCCTGGCCACAGTAACAGCGGGTACTTGGGACACTTTCTTGCAGACGTGGGTTAAGGCAATTTAGACGGTGCGAAAGAGGGAGGCGCAAAGGCGAAGACGGAAGGCGCGGACGCTAAGCCAAGGTCTGTACGGAACCTGCACGGACAGGTCACAGATGGGGCAGATACATTAGAATAAATTACTCAGGCTAACAAGATGGAGACGAGGACTGAAACTGAGAAGGTCCGCCGACGATGCCCGCTGGCTTTTTCGCCGTACTGCAATATGGGAAAGAAATCAGAGGGTTTACAACATAAGTGTGGAACATCAGGTAGAAAATCTGCATGAGTTGAGTATTCTGAACAAGTTTGCGCTGGTGTGGAAGCAGGTTCTTGGACAGAGTCATCGAACGGTGAGTAAGGAACGGCTGCATCTGATCTTAACGATTTCGTTCAGTTTGACAATGTAGCGAAAGTAACGAACCACGAAAATGAAGTTCTGATGGCCCCGATCTCGGCTGATGAGATCACCTGGGCAATCAGAAAGCTTGAACGACGTAAAGCAGGCGGGCCTGGTGGCCTCAATAATGATTTCTATAAGGACTTTCGAGAGGAACTCATGGACGATTTACTAGGGGTCTACAACGAAATTATGCTTGGAGGGACCCCACCTGAGTCTTTCAAAGCGGCCATTGTCGTCCCTCTCCGGAAGAAAGGAGACTCTCCGAATGCGATGGATTACAGGCCGATCTTGCTCCTACAAACCAGCTACAAAATTTTTGCAAAAATATTGGCGACGCGACTACATACTTTTCTGGGAAATCTGATTGAAGAATCGCAGCAGGGGTTTGTGCGAGGGAGGCGCATGGACAAAGCGGTAGTAGTTATGATGAATATTCTGCAAGGAGAACAGACCGAAATTGATTCGTCACCAGAAGATAGCCCAGGCGTCCTTCTCTTGGTCTTTGCTGAGGCGTACGACACCATAGACAGAGACGTTTTGATGACGGTTCTGGAAAAATTCGGATTTTCACCTGGTTTCATCACACTGATGCGAGCGTTACACGACGGGACGACGGCAAGGTTTCTTGCCAATGGTATGGTATCAGAGCCGATAGCAGTACGGTCTTGCATCCGACAAGGGTGCCCTTTGGCCCCCTTGTTGTCTATCCTGGCAGTTGAACCATTAGGGCTAGCGATTGCGCAACATAAAGGACTACAAGGTAGTTCGATTGCAGGTGGAGGTAGAAGAGGCTTTGAGCACAAGTTCTCTGCCTTTGTGGACGATTCGACTATCTTCTTCAGACATGGGCATCAAGCATCAACAGCATTGGACATCGTGACACAGTTTGGTGTATTATCAGGTTTGAAAGTTCAACCCTCTAAATGGAATTTTATCTTTTTGGAAGGTATACCAGATTTGAAGGAGTGGAAGAACATACCGGTTTTACAGGAAGGGGAGACAACCAGATACCATGGATATCAGATCGGCATTGGAGACACAGGGAGAAAAAACTGGGAGGACCGTATTCGAGCGATACAAAGACGGCTACTTACGGCGGCACAATGTGGTACATCTGTGACAGAGAGGGTGACACTATTTAACTCCATCGCAATCCCACCAATTTCTTTTCACGGCGAAAGTGTACGCCCCACCTCAAGACATTCTTCAAAGATTGATTCACTTGCAGAAACGGTTTATTTGGTGGCAACAAATACTGGAAGAGCCAAGTCGACACAAGATGTCCCCTGCACTACTGTACACACTAAAAGCAGTTGGGGGCCTGGGGTTAATATCGATTCCTATTGCCATCCACACCTTACTATTGAGGAAGCGATATGTTGGCTACTTGAATCGGTCGACAAATATGCACAAGCATGGAGAAATTGGAGCGGTTTATTTCAAACACATAAGGTTAATAATTAGCTAACCCCAGCGGATCGCCGCAATTTATCTATGTCAAGAGGAGCCTGGTCAATACCACAGTGGATTAAGGAACAACTTCGACAAGTCTTAGGACCGACTCAACAAGAACTTCAGGTAATAGAAAGGTACGTACTACAGTGGATGTCTTTGATGTTAACCGCGTGTGAAACACAGGTACAAAGTCCGAGACAAGCGGTCAGACGAGGGCAGGAAGTCACACTGGAAGTGGATATTGATGCTTGTGAATGGTATCACTACATGCCGAAGCATAATCTGGGGCACGTATACGTGGGCAGATAACCCGTGGATTCGAGAGATCTCCGGCTATGCAGTTCCCTGGATTAAGTATGATCGTATTCCGCGGCTCAGTATACAAGCACTGCCGATTCAACGGACAAGTAAAAACAGGTTTCAGTGAATTGTGCAGGGGGAGGAACCTAAGGGGCACACTAGGGCGAAAGCACTACGATGGCTAGCAGTTATTGTTCTCTGCTCGCCCAGAGTGGGCATTGGAGAGTTCATCGGGCGACCGCCACCGATATCGCTGTTTAGTCACGAAGGCATTCTTTCCAAAGTCAAGTGGAGATGGGAGCAGCCCGGGACTATCGGAGGAACTTGCCCAGAGACAGGACGAAAGTTTAATTTCGAGCAACAACAGGATGGACTGTACTGGACGAGCTGCGACTTAACGAGGCGTCAGACATTTACGGAAGATCAAGGCGAGCATGAGAACATCGTAAGAGTGGTCTTCGAGGCACATCCACTGTGCACGAGGTGCCGTGGACAGTGCATGAGAGCACGAAAATGCAGGCAGTCAGCTACCGGTTACGAAGATCCTTTAAGGCCATGTACCAAGTTTATGTGCCGCAGCCGGTCAGGCGGATAGTGGATAAATGGACGACTAAATGCGCATCGGACCGGGTGGTGTTTGCTTGAGCAACCGCCGGAAGACCTGTGGAATCACAAACACACACTTGCTGACTATCTAGCGTGGACGATTTACCGAGCGGCTACATTGCAGTTAAATTTTTCTATGATGGATACAAATCGGCGCGGAGATGTGTGCTAGATTCTGAGTGCACATCTCCGGGGAAAGGGGTTTCACATATTATGTGGGGGTGCCGAAGAGCCCAAGATTTATGGGTGCGTCTAATAAGCCACTGGTTTGGAGAGAGAATTTTGTCAAGCGACGTCGGATCTTTTCAGAGACACTGTATGACACGACACCCACCGCCCATTTCGGGGCATTTACTGAACGATCTTGAGAAGCGTTGTGGTGAACAGGCTGTTGAATGTGCGGCAACTCTACAACGCATTTGGTGGGGAATATGTTCGGTGGGGATCACAGCGCTATGGCAGATGCGTAACGATAGAGGGCACAAAGGGATTCAGAGGTCATGCCGGGAGCAGACCGATTTTTTTTTGGAAGATGGCCATAGAACAGGTGCAGGCAACGCCAGAGTTCGAGATCAGAGGGTAGAACACTCGGGTTTGAGGAATACAGCTGAAAATGTGCATCGAAGTGTTTCAGGGCAGCAGATGTGGGCGACAAAATGATCAGCGAAAGAAAACTAAGTATCCTACCGCGGACTACTCAGCAAGATCAGAACAAAATTTACAGATAGTTCTCAGGCAATTCGTAGCAGCTAACAGTGATTAAGACTAAATAGACTGTAATTTACATGCACAAAGTGCCGAACTACACTTAATTTTTACATAATACATACTTTCATTTTTGTCGAGTAAACTAAACATCGAGCACTTACCTCCTGAGCAACTCCCTCGCGTCTTGCACTAGCACGCAAGATACTTAAGTGGAACCGACGCATACATCCGATATACAGGCCCTATACCAACCGATACGGAGGCACTACACTGCAAGAAGGCATCTAAACGGACTAATCGGTGTTTATTTGGTTTACGTGGAGTTACGGACGCTTACGTGGTAATCTACATTTTCCTACAGGTTATGAGCCCAAAGTTGCGAGGCTCAGGACTGGATTTATAAGTTTTCGAAGCTTACAAAAGTTTTAGTTTAAAGTACGAATCTTGGTGGAAGTCCCCTGTGCCGAAGGGAGACATTGGTTTAGTCTCTTTCGTTCATTTATCGTGGTTACGTAATTGACTAAGTGGAAAAATGACTGAGGAAAGAGTGGATATGGCTGCTATGATGGAGTATATCAAGCGGTTGGAGAATAAAATTGAGACCATGGAGGAGGAGAAATCACAAGATTGTGCATCCATCATCTCACCAAAGTCGAAAGGATCTGATCATGATAGCATCTTTAAAGAAGCAGTGAAAAACAACGGTCCGTTTGGAAAAAGAATGAATATGGAGGATTTGGGTGGAGATAACGGCATTGAACGTGGTACGCAATGGCAAGCACCGGGAAGGAATGACCAAGGAGCGGCAAGAATGTATGACAATCAAGAAAGACAGAATGTGTGCCGTAATGGGATTATGAAAATCCCTAAGTTGACGATTAAAAATTTTCGGAGAAGAAATTTATCCTGGATTAGGAGCAGGTTTCAGGCAGTGGGCCTCCCTGTTTATCGAGGCAGTTGATGTCGCACAACGGTCGTCTGGTTTTGAGTGGACAGAGCGTCTCAAGGTGAACAAATTGAGTGAACACCTGGAGGGCGTAGCGGCAAGTTATTTCCAAGCAAACACTATGACTTGGTGGCAGATATCCCAGACTTTATATTACGTGCTGGATCAGGTTTATATCACGCTTTCAAAGTAAATATCACGCATCAGCAAGCAGCAGCATTATTTGCACAAGAAAAGGATTTTCGGAGGTCATGGACCCAGCCTTTCTTATACTTGGTGGCTTTAGCGCGTGAAAGTGGATCCCACGAGCGTTTGATTGTGAAAAATATTGTGAAGTACGCAGCTCCTGGAATAAAAATGGGGCTAATGACCCACAGCGTATTGACTACATATTACACACACAAGAACTCATTGCGTGGGCGCAAGAGTTGGATGACGATGCAGTGAAAATGAAGAAACAAGCAAAATATGTTGTGAATTTCGTGGACGAAAGAAAGAAGAAATGAACGTTTTTCGCATGTGACATGGATGGTCACACGCAGAAGTATTGCCGGCAAGGGAATCGAATGAACCAGAAAAAGTATTTTGAACGTAAATCAAGGTCGAAAGGAGACGAAAATGGCGAAAAGAATTTCGTGCTATCAACAATTGAGTGTGAAGAAAAATCACAGAAGATGTCGAAGAAGGACATTAACGGTTGATGATGACATCTGGATAATTGATAGTGGTGCCCAGCCGGCATCATGTGTCCAGTGAAGACTTTTTGGAAGATGCTAAGGACTGCGGTGATAATAATGCTCACAGAAGCGTACTATGCGCCGAAGCTAGCGAAGAATCTTATCTCACTTGGAAACCTAACAAGAAGGGATGCACGCTGAGAGACACTGGAAAAAAGATAAAAATGGTGCATGGAAACGACACACTATTTGACGTGAAAGTGACTGGATGTGTATTTACGGCAAAGTTAAGTTTGGTAAAGAATTTGAGCGTGTGTGAACAATTCTCGATAATGACAACCATAGAGAATAGTGAGTGTGATGGTCCGCAGGAGGGATCTTTACATCATTTTCATTTACGATTTGGGAACCTGTCTTACGATACAGTGGAGATATTAGCAAAGGATCCAGCATCTGGGATCAAGCTAACAGACAAGCGCAGACCGAATTGCTTGACCTGTGCAGAGGGTAAAGCAACCCGAACGAAACAACCGCAGCACAGCGGACAGAACGCACCGATAGACAGAATCGGTGGCGTTATTTGCAGCGATTTAAAAGGGTCTATTATGCCGAGGGACAGACGTGAAAACAGATATTTGATTGTATTTGTAGATCATTTCTCGAATTACGTTCGTGTATTTCCTGCGAAGTCTAAGGATCAAGCCGCAAAAAAGCTCGAGAATTTTTTGGCGTGGTTTGAAGGAGAATTCAATTGTCGAATCACGTGTTACGGACTGATGGCGGTGGAGAATATTGTAAACGGACTAGAGTCAGAAGGCAGATTACCGAAGCGGGTAATCCTGCATCAAACGGAAAGGCGGAACGAATGAATAGGACGATCTTTAATATGTATCAGATGTATGATTTTTGGATCTGGAGTTCCGTTAACGTTTTGGTCTGAGGCAGCAGAATATGCAATCTACATTTTATATCGAAGTCCGACGCATGCAAATTTACGAAAGATGTCACCCATTGAAGTTTTGACGAAAACTTTGGTTAACATTTCGGATATTGTGATTTTTGGATCGCCATGTATGGTTTTGCGCGACGCGAAGAACAAGTCACTCGGTAAACACGCAGAAAAGACGTTAAATATCGGGAAGAACGACGAGATAAAGGGCTATAAAGTGTTACTATTGAAGGACAGAGTGGTGACGACTACAAGACACGTATATCATGTGGAAACATTGGGTGAAAGAGAAAACGAAAAGTTGTCACGTATGATGACAAAAACGTAGGTTAACATTTCGGATATTGTGATTTTTGGATCGCCGTGTATGGTTTTGCGCGACGCGAAGAACAAGTCACTCGGTAAACACGCAGAAAAGACGTTAATTTTCGGGAAGAATGACGAGATAAAGGGCTATAAAGTGTTACTATTGAAGGACAGAGTGGTGACGACTACAAGACACGTATATCATGTGGAAACATTGGGTGAAAGAGAAAACGAAAAGTTGTCACGTATGATGACGAAAACGTAGGTTAACATTTCGGATATTGTGATTTTTGGATCGCCGTGTATGGTTTTGCGCGACGCGAAGAACAAGTCACTCGGTAAACACGCAGAAAAGACGTTAATTTTCGGGAAGAACGACGAGATAAAGGGCTATAAAGTGTTACTATTGAAGGACATAGTGGTGACGACTACAAGCCACGTATATCATGTGGAAACATTGGGTGAAAGAGAAAACGAAAAGTTGTCACGTAGGATGAATGAAGACGTGGAAATATGTTACGAAAACAATGGAGATAATGTAGTTTCGAAGGTGAAAGCAGTTAAAGTTTGAGAGAAGAAATCAAGACAAGATTTACCACAAAGAATTCAACGAGGAAGATCAGAAAGACTCAGAAGCTGATTGAGTTAGAAGCAGATGAGAAGCAGTGTGGAACGAACGAAGGAAACATTTCGAATGACAATGACGAAGCGAATGGAACAAGTGATGAAAATTCATTTTTTGCGTTTGCAGTCTGTGATGTGAACAATCCGGATAGTGGGAAAATTGCCGAAGCACTAGACACGGAGAGCTATTACGAAGCTCATAAGGGTAGCTAGTCCGAAAAGTGGAAAACGGCTGAAAGGGCCGAGCTAAAAGCCCTGGAAGACTTGCAAACCTAGGAGTTGATGAAAAGAACGAATGACGTGAAGACATTGCCATCTAAATCGTTTTATAAGACCAAACTGAAGAACGATGGCACGGTGGAGCGATATAACGCACGTTTGGTAGCTCGCGGTGACAAACAAATTTATGGAGAAAATTATTTTTTACGTTCTCAACGGTGATGGAGAAAAATAATATTCAGGTTATTTTAATATTGTCGATTGTGTGGAATGTGCCTGCGAGGCACGGGGACACACCGAGCGCCTATCCGAAGGCGGCTACCGAAAAGAATTACGATATTTTTACCTACAAATTCCCCAAGGCATGGAAATCTCGAATGACACATTGAAAAAATTGGATGTTACGAGTTCGAAGGAGCTGATGCTCAAATTAAAAATAATCTCTATGGCCTGAAACAGGCTGGAAGATTGTTCCAGCCTGTTTCAGGCCATAGAGATTATTTTGTATGATTTACTATGTGAAACCCTGGTTAAGATGGATTTTTCTCAGTGTTTAAAATACACTTGCATCTTTGTGAGGATCGATGACGAAGGGACAATAGTGGTTGGAGTATATGTTGATGGCCTACTGGTTACAGCAACATTAAACAAATCGTGTAGATGAATTCTTCGAAGACATGCAGGTACTTGAATTAAAGGATTTAGGTAGCGAGGAAAAATGTCTTGGTATGGGAATTTTGGGTGGTCCTACAGATGGATACACCATTGACCAACAGGGAACCATTGTCGAAATGCTTGAAAAGCATGGTTTGCAGGAGGCAAACGAAGTTAGAACACCTGTTACGAGCCTGGAAGACACAAAAAATTGGATGAACAGCTACCGACCGTATCTCGTGGAAATACACCTACAATAAAGGATTTTCAGCCTCTCGTGGGAAGTTTATCTTGGATTTCACGAGTTTCTCGTCCAGATATATCATTTGCCGTGCGTCGTGCAACGAGGCACACGCACGCGCCGAGTTTGAGTGATTTCAAAGTTGCGAAACGTAAAGCAAGATACCTGAAAGGAAGCAAGAAGTTAAAGTTGCACTTACGTGGAGATAACGATCTAAGACTACCATTGCGGATTGTAAGTTACAGTGATGCCGACTATGCGGCTGATCGAAAAAGTGTGAGCGCAAACGTGATTTTTGTGAGTGGAGTAATTGCAGGGTGGAATTGTAAGAAACAGGGATCTGTTGCTCTATCGACTGCAGAGGCGGAGTTTGTCGCGGCCGCTGCAGGTGGACGAGAGGCATTGGGATTGAAGGAGTTGTTCGAAGAAATAGGAATTAAGACGAAGGCCCCTATAGTATTGAAGATCGACAACCAAGCCGCGATCAAACAGCTCAAGAACGAAGCTAGCGCGGCAAGTGCCAAGCACACTGATGTAAAGTTGAAATTCTTTAAGGATTTCGCGAAACGTGGAATTGTGGAGCCAGAACATGTATCCAGTGAAAGTAGCGTTGCAGATTTGTTAACGAAGAGACACTGCATGCACCAAGGATCAAGGAATTATGCGAGCAAATTGGACTGAAGTAAATGGTTTATTACGTTTATGGTGTCATTACGCTACTGCTGGATATACATTTTTTACACTTACGTCGATGTGACTTGTGCACGAAGCCCCCGTACGTTCGGAAGGAGTGTTGGAATTTAAGATGATGTGATTTATAATGAAAACTGACGTTTAAATATCTGCTAACGAGATTATCGTGGTTTCTTGCATATTGTGAATTTTGGTTAAGGAGTATTTTAGCCGAAATTACACTTAATTTTTACATAATGCATGCTTTCATTATTGTCGAGTAAACTAAACATCGGCCACTTACCTCCTGAGCAACTCCCTCGCGTCTTGCACTAGCACGCAAGATACTTAAGTGGAACCGACGCATACATCCGATATACAGGCCCTATACCAACCGATACGGAGGCACTACACTGCAAGAAGGCATCTAAACGGACTAATCGGTGTTTATTTGGTTTACGTGGAGTTACGGACGCTTACGTGGTAATCTACATTTCCTACACCAAAACTTCTTTAAGTTGTACTACACCCTTAAAGACACTTTGGATTGAGACTTCATAGAGATAGGTTTTAATTGGGAGAGATAAAAGTAGCGCGATCAATGTGAGTTCATATGTCCAAGCTGATCATCAACCAGGGAGTCGTAGCTGACATTAAACAAATTAATTAATGAAATTATTGGGAGCACACCCCCTTTTTGCTACGTGCACACACCCTGTACAATAAAGTAGGTACAACGTACCTTAAAGAATGAAGAAATATCTATGTGACGTGCTCCGTCATTTTTAACCGTCTTTGCAGCAAAAGGCTGCTCTTGACCCTTTATTGTAATGAACAACAATCCTCTAAAGGACAGCACAACCGCTTCTCATATGACCACAGAGTTTTTAATCCTAAACTAATTATAATGATTTTGGGCCCAGCTAAATCAATTCTGTTTAGCAAAATTATCGTTTTCTCCTAATTATAAAGCAAGATTGCAGTAGGATTTTTTCTAGTAAGTTAGGTAAATCTGCTTTTGGCTACAAAGTGGGTGCTGCAACATCTTGGTGCAACATCTTCCGCATCATCCAACGTGCAACATCACCTGCAACATCGTTTCTCATGAAATTTACGAAAAATATTGGATGAAACTTACGCAGTGGTGTCGTACTTTATCATACACGTACTATAAGTGAAAATTGCACAGGACCTCTATAGTGGATTGAAGAAGGTAGATGGGTGGCGCTGACTCCGCCGGCAAATTTGACATGATGGCTAAACGCCAGCTAAACGAGCGAAAGGGTCACGCATATGCGCTGAAACAACCACGATTATATCCCGATTACGATGATGATCACTTCAACTTGGAGTGGAAAAATGACTTCCCAACGTTCAGGCCATCGAAAAAAAGATCGATGGGTACTAGCAAACATAGTCTAGGACAGTCATCTCCAGGGAGAGCTTTTCCTGGCTTTGGATCTCGACACCACAAAGAAGAGGGTACCGCGAAGTCACCCGACGATGTTGGTGCTAAAAATGTGTCTATCGCCCCGCGTCACAATGTCCCGACTAGCGCCAGTGATGAAACCGCGGTTGGGAAAGAAATGCGCTTGCTGCTTAGCCAAGGTACGGTGTGGTTTGTATGTGGCTTTCAATCTACTGGCCCATTGGTGAATTTTGTGTCTAGTTATGATACGAAAAGGAGACTACGAGGAGAGGCTATGCCACCTGCAAAATCGACCCTTTATCGTCACGAGGGTTTCTCCACTGACGGTAACGGAATTCGATGGGTGGGGCGAGAGTGATGCTGGGTGGCTCCGGTATGAATCCGAGATGCTCACGAGGCAACGTCGACGCAATTCGTGCACACATTAGTGGTGGATGGGGTAGGATACATTGACTCCTTGCTAGTTATAAGGATAATATATTTTACTGACGGAGATTTTGGTGTAGAAATAGGCGAACGTTACGCGACCTGCCCCGGACTGGTCCATGGTGGAGGTGAATCGATACTGCACTCATGGACCCTTCCAGAAAAGTAGTGGCACAAGGATCATGGCTCACTCAAGTGTGCGGCTCACGGGCTGCCCTGCTCGTGTACTATTTCGAGTTGTTAAATCTGTCGTCAACGGGAGGAAGATTAGGAAAGTTAAACTTATAAACCAGGTGTGTAATATCTGGCGCCACGCAATTACATATATATATCATGATCATTAACCCATGCAGTATCTGTTCAGATCTGCCTCCACAACCATCACATCAATGCGGGCATTTACAGCTCTTACATCAATAGCAACACCATCCCAGATGAAGTCCTTCTAGGAAAAATTGACGAAATAATCGCAACTGGAACGGACACAAAGCAAGTAGACCGATTTCTAACAAACGAGATGAGTCCGTAATCTTTACACCCGCGATTTTAATTGCCGACTCAACTAACGAATGCTTTTTACGCAGATATATCCATATCTACACAAAAGACCCGCAACTTGTTCGCGATGCGTCACGGTAACAAAACGTCAGAGCTCCGGTTTTAAACAACTAGTTGCCGAGTTTGTGACCATCGAAGGAAACCACTGCGCGATCATGATCTAAGATCAGAATGGAATGACATGCGGCGTCATTATGCAATCGGCTGCTCAATATGCCATATTTGACCAGTGGCCCGAGACAGCCGTGATGGACTGGACTTATAATATTAACAATTGTGGGTTCCATCTTGGTACGGTAGCTATACCCCAATGGTTAAACGTGGTTCTATCAGACGTAACCCTCTATATTGCACACAGGTAGCCTGCTTAGACGGAGCCGACTGGTCGCGGCATACCCGTGCTCGAT
>MIQA02004949.1:0-34541 GCA_001887855.2 Sclerospora graminicola | reverse complement strand
TGTTATTTACAGTGGAGTAACGTTGGACGTTCTCAGCGCTTCTCGTGCGGTCACACAACCACAAACACAGCAGAATCAAACTGGAGCCAGACAAATAGAATCATAAAGAAGAAGAAGTCGATTGGTAAGTGCGTACGTGCGCTTATTCAGCACCTAGTTTCCATACTAGAAGGCCAGAAAACGGAGCTAGCATTGTTCCAATCAAATTCGCGCACAATTCTTGGCGTTTCTTCTCCTCTGCGCAAGATAGCTCGCATTATGTTCGATAAGCCATTCGGGAAGGTACAAGAGGAGTGGGCTGTATATGAGAGCCAGAAGTTAAACTGGAGCGTCGCTGTGGCTACTTATGTACCCGCCACCGTTAAATCACAGGTTGTGAAAGATGTAACATCCACTGAAACATTCACTAAGGTATTCACTGAAACATCCACTGTCACATTTCCCTCAGCCGACATCGTCATTCTCGCCGGTGATTCAATGTTCAGAATCAGCGCGCAGGCTTGGCAATGCCCATATTTTTCAACATATCCAACCGGCTTCTGTTCGCACACATCATGTACGTGTGTCTTGACAAACTTCAGTATGTTAACTGCCATTGGAAAATGAGGGAAGTCGTTGGAATGCATTCGCTGTCGCATCTATTCTACCCACGCTATTTAAAGCAGTCACGAGGTTGAGACAGCTACGGTTTCCTAAGCAGACCAAAGCCGGACTGGTATATGGCGATAAACTACAATACGAAAATCCAAACGGCCAGACATCAACACATCTACCACTCGTAAAAAGTTCAACAAGCACTGCCACAATTGTGCATCACCACCGCCCTACCATTGGGGGTCAAGTAGTTTTATCAGCTGTTGAAAACCGCTTCGTTGTTCGTTCGCAGTTGGCTCAAGTCACGGCAGCCTTAACTCGTGAAGCGTCTGGAAAATTCACCCTCTGCGGATCTACGGGCTGTAATTGGTAGGTGGGATAAAGAAGATCGTGCGATAGGCAAAAATCTTCCATCATCACTAGTTTAGGCCAATTGCCGAGCCGGAACGCAACAGATAAGAGTAAAAATGAGACATTCAGCATGCGCGAGAAGGACATGGACGACAGCGACCTCGCTTGGGACAGTCTGGATAGCAAACATGATGGAGACATTGGGTCGCGGAATGAAGAAACGGTTCGGTGTAACGCCATAAACAACAAAGGCGAGCATCATGTCGAGCCTTGTAGCTGGAGAACGGGAAGTGGAGGTAATTATAAATCGATATATCAAGATCTTCGACGGCCTTGGCCGAATGTAAGATAGGCACGCTGTTTTGCGAGAAAACCGAGATTGCTTCTTCACGTCTCGAACAAACGGAGAACAAGAGCTCGAAGAGTGCTTCCGACATCAGCCAGTTATCACCTGTTAATATATCGAGCCACACGACCGAAAATGGCGAAACGGAGATTTCGATTACTGCCCCGACTGTGTTTACCTCAGCAAATAACACACCAGCACCAGCTCCTCCGATGACATATAAGATGGGATCATCGACTGTGGTGTCGTACGCCCAATCCCGTAAGTTACTATATCTGGCTACGCCATCCGCGGTACTGACGCTTAACATTTTCGCTATTTTTCTGCAGCTACATTCATTGCCGCCGCGATTATAAAGACCAAAAAATTCAGCGTCATCTCTCTTCCTCCTTCCCGAATCGGACAGCCGAGTAAGTACTGAACGACGGTTATATTATGACTCCAACGGACTAATATTACATCGATCATTTGCTCTCCAAATTGTCGTAGACTTGAAGAAGGAGGGGAAAAAGAAAAGATATGAGACCAAGTCTGCATTCAATCTCCCAATCGAGATTGTTAATTTCTGGGCGGTGCAAGAGCCAGATGTATCGCTCGAGAAGCAAGCTGTCACCCACTATTCAGAGGATACTGTTAGAAACGTAAACCCAGTCACCACAAATGAGGAGATCACTTTGGCCGAGACACATCCCACGTTCTAGATCCGATTAATGGCTGCGCTCAGCATAAGCGCTAAACTCAAAAATGCTGCGGATGGTGCCATGGAGCACGTTCAGGCTTTGTCCATCCCCTGAATAGAAGACAGCGATACCAACATGACACAGGTCAAGAAAACTTTGCAGATGCATAATCTTTATATTTTTGAACACTAGGTACGTGAAGTCGGTGCAAGACTACGGACGTTATTGATTACCTTTATCCCTGGCTATCAGTGCATTTAGCATTGAAACATATACTATTAAAATAATATCAATAATACATGCTGTTTAGCATTAACGATAATTTAGCATTACCGAAAATTGTTGAGCGCGAAAGTATATTTTATTCCAGCAGGTAATAGAGATAATTCTGGAAAACCAGTTTGTAAATTGAAAGCAAATGCTAGCTATGATGAAATTAGCATTTTAAATCACGATTTTTTTCGTGGTATGTCCATGTTTTCCATTGGCAAAAGTGGTATATATTACATATTTTCAACTTTTGGTATAAATATCCAATTAACTTTACAAAGTGGTAGAGAAAAACCCCTCAGTCCCTTAACGATTAAAAACCAACGTTTTTTACACAACTTTCAGTGTGTACAATTTCTTTAAACGTTGTAATTGTCTCCTAATCTTTTTATCCGAGCCCCGGTCTAATCCAATCAAGTGCACCTGTGTCGCATTAGCTGGTAGTGAATCCTTAGGAAGATATATTATGTAAGGCAAATTTTGGTCCTCTGGTATAGGAGGGTAAAGCAGGTGAAAAACGTTACCGATTTAAATTCAGAGACCATTCTTCTTCATCATGCGGATGCTCCTTATCCGAGTAATATCAAACGGACGCGAGAATATATGGTTAAGATACCAAAAATCTTTCTTCACCTGATTTTTTGGCATTTTGCTCCTCCTATTCTCACGGCAGCTAGTGTGGTGCTCTACACACTTCGCAAGTAGCGCTGGGATTGTTGCCTCTAAAGTTGCACGTGTGCAAGCCTGACACTCCAATATGCACCAATGATATTAATCCACAAACGATGATCTTGACGCGCAACAAGACCCCAGTGAAGCGATCTGCTCCCAAAGATGACCATAAAATCAGCATACCGGGTCATCAAATCCAAAACAGGCTTTAGTTCGTCATTTCTCCACAAAATTTCCCCCCTTTTGGACATCCATTTTTAACTCTTGTTGATGACATCTAAATTTCCCAACACCACCGACATCAGATTCTTCGATTCTGTCCCACTCGTCAGTCCGTTCGGTTGACCGAAGAGCAATTGGAACGATGTCTCAAAAACTTTACGATTGGCTCTCGGCCATTATAGGATTGAGCGCCGAAGTAATTGAATGGTCGTATAGCAGTAGTGATTTCAACTACACCATTGCCCGTTCAAAGTGAAAGTTTTTATTCAAAGTGGAAAGAAATAGAATAAAGCAATAATAACAAAAGCATTGCAGTCAAAGTGGATAGAAATAGAAATCCACCAAAAATAAAAAAAAAGTTTGCAATCAAAGTGAACTAATTCCCAATCAAAGTGGAACGATTTAAAAGTATACTTATTTAACTTAGTTTTAATCTTTGTAAGGTGCTATGCCTAGTCATTGGCGAGACATCGCGGCCGAGCAGCGTGTTCTCGACGCATATTCTCAGGGTACCGACTAAAAGATGGTAGCCCAGTTCAACGGTATAAAAAGACGACTGTTTGGCGACTCGTCACACGAGAAAGTGTCGGGCATAAACCGCGCGGTGGGGCGCGGTCAAAGCTAACGAAGGTTACACCGGAGATTGTGGAAGCTTTAGAGAACTACATAAACGAGGAATGTACCATTACTCTGAGGGAAATATGCAATGCAGTTCTTCATTGATTTCCATATACCGATATCAGAATCTACGGCAAGTCGCTACGTGTGCGGTATGCTATATACAGTAAAAACGGTAAGTCGCTAATATGTTCAAATGTAACAAAATATAAGCTGTAATTTTCGTTTTTTCTTTTGCTGAATGCGTAGGTGAGAATTGAACCCGTGGCATGTAACAGTTTCACGAACAAAACGAAGCGGCAAGAGTTCGCAATGAAACTCTCGAACACTTGGATAGTGGGAATTTGATTGCTTATTACGGTGAAACAAACTTCAAAATGTACTGCGCGCGTACACAAGGGCGTTCGAAGAAAGACAAACGCGCAATCATTATACAGCCGCCATCTAAAGGACTTAATCTCCAATGCGCTGTTTCTACGGCTGTTGGTATCATCCACGACCGTATACAACGTGGATCAATAAATATGGAAAACAATGCAGCGTTTGTTCAAGAGCTAAGTCGTAAGATTATGGCATCTAACGCCTTCAAGAAAAATATGCAGGGAAAAAATTGTTATCGTATTTGACATCGCGCCTGCGCATAACTAGACAGAGGTCCGCGTACCAGGAGGGGATAACGTGGTACTACTCCTTCTGGGGCCATATTCTCCGATGTGCACCATGTTGAAGGTACAAATGGAGGTGTAACGTTTGACTATAATGCTGACTGTTTTATGATTAAAATCTTAGGTTGTTTTTAGTGTTTTCAAGTCAAGAATTAAGGACAATCTTCGAGCTCGTCATAATGACGTTTTTGAGCTTAACTCTTAGGTTTACAGAACCATGTCGGAGCAGAGAATACGTTTGCTCGAGGATGCGGCCATGTTTGCCAAGAAATTCAGTACCAAGGATCTCTTTAATTCGATGAGCCTTCACTGTATGAATGCACTAAATGCGGCAGCACGTTTTGCAGATATGGACTACGGTAAATAGGTCATGTTTTCATCCCTATACATACTTAAGCATCAAGTTGCACTGAGTATTAAAGAGATATACATATTGCACATCACTCTTCAGTCGTTTTGTCTAGCGTTGCAAATTAATTTGGTCAACCGTAGGATGTATGATAAAACTGAATATGAGATGTTGCGTGACAAAATATGGTAACCATGAAATATGAGAATAGGCTTCAGACATTAAACATGATAGAACTATTGCAATTAATATAATACATTGTAAACTATGTTAAAGGTTGGTCAAAAGACAGGAAGAATAAAAAGCACCTTATACAGATAAAAACTAGGTTAAATAAGTATATTTTTAAATCGATCCACTTTGAGTGGAATTTGTTCATTTTTTATTTTTGGTGGGTTTCTATTTCTATCCACTTTGATTGCAAAGCTTTTGTTTTTAGAGCATCTCCAGTCGTGTGACCTATTTTATTCTATTTTGGAAAGCTATCCGATTGATGATTGGTCAATTTAGAATAGCAATACCGCAACAGAGTTCTGCCCCCAGTCATCGTGTGCTATTCTAATACTTTATTACTGTAGGCCAGGTAAGAGCATAATCATGTCCATCGAACATGACCTCACTGCAATCACCGCTTCGACACATTCAAAATCTGATAAAGAGGGCACAACTAGCAGCGCAATAGTCACGACATGTAATGGTGTTCGCTTTGAGCTAGGTTATATTCATGTAGTTTCTTTCCACTGGATGATATTTTAACAATGTGGTGAGCTGACACTTGACGACCTTTGAATCAATTACCGCTTTCACTTACGTACCACAAGGATATTTTTGTATGCCAAATCGGTGACATTTGAACTGAGTCACCTTGCCAATTGAAGCTAAAGAGAAACAAGCAGCAACCATACTACATCTCGGACGTTTCAAATTATTAGAATACGTAACGTTTTGTAAACCATGTAACACGTTCTTCAGATCATAATTACGACGTCTTTTCAATATGAATAGTAAAATGTCAATTCATTCTTCCCTTAACAATTGGTACTTACTGGTTGAAAGCACTGCATTGACTGACGGAGTAGCATTGTTAATGTTAGCGAAAATATTCAACGGGGTTTAGCTGCGTATCCCTAGTGCACAATGTCTTAGTCCGACGTCATGCAGATGACTTGGATTTTGTATTGAAATATAGGGTCCACGAATAGATCTACTGTTCTATTTTGGCTCCGAATAGCACATGCCGGCGTATTTTCTAGCTTAGAATAGCAATAGCGCAACGACTGGCTAGCAGAAGTGCGCTATATGCGATAAATTACCGTTTTTTATGAATAGAATAGCAATAGCACACAGACTGGAGATGATCATATTGCTTTATTTCTATTTCTTTCCACTTTGAATAAAAACCCTTTCACTTTGAACGGGCAATGGTGTAATACCCCCCCCATAGATGGTTTTTCTATATCTGGACCCCTCGAATTTTCTTGGGCCATGAGTGCGCCACATAAGGAGGTGTGACTGTACTTAGTATTGACAGTTAAGAACGCCCCTAACCCGGGACGGGGCCCCATATCCCGAAAATAAAAAACGATCTCCGGACAAGCCCGTTTTTGTATTTAATGTGTACTACATGACGACATTATTTGCAACTGGCGGCGTGAAAATGCTAGCATTACTGTCGGATACAAATCGCAATCCAACATAATTCCAGCGCCCAAAGGGTTTAGGATTTAAGTTAGACGATTAGTGCCTGCGTGAGACTCCCGTAATCATTCACTGTTGGAATCTATAATTGATCGAGCGCGTTCCGACAAGTCTATTTTTGGTTCCACGCTATTGGTTAGAATCAAGTTGGAACTCGTAAATTATTGTAAGAGAACCATCCATTTTGTTCAGCAATAATTGTCACTGAGAAAGCGCGGCCTTTTCTAATAAAACAATAAAGCTTTAGGCATACGAGTAGAAGCAAATATATCTATAATTGTAGACACTGGAAAGTGGCCGACTTGTCACTTCTCTCTCTTCTAAAGGCTGAGCCCGTCCAAGTCCCAACTTCACAAAATGGCCCTGGGATACAGCCAGATGGTGGGACCGATGCCGTCCCAATGAGACCTAGCACCAGTTTGCTGAGCCAATCGGTGTCGTTTATTTCGTCCCGAGAAAATGTCTCGGGGACCCCGAGACATTTTAGAAGAACGCCCCTTAGGGGCGCTCTTATAGCTAGGGTTTTCGTTACGTGTGGAAAAGTGGATATTTCGTTTCGAGTAGAGTCATTAGAGACATTAGAGACATTATTACGTTTGCAATATTTTTTCCGTTTGATACTGTGGAGTTATGCACAATTAATGAAAGTCCCCTTTGTAAATAACGGGTTATTACGGTGTGTGTGTTCTTCCGGGAGAAAAGATCGATTCTCAAGTGTTTTACACAGCAATAATGGTCTCTGATAAAAATAAGCGCACGATGAACGACCTGGATGGAAGTGTGGATAAGTTTAGAAGAATGGATCAAAAACGGTAAAAAGAGGCATACCCCAAGAACTCGCATGGGTCGAGTGGCTTCCGAGAAACATTGCAAAATATGGTTCACTCGGAGAAGTAAGATTAAGCGTGTGGACCAGCACGATCCTGTATGGATCAGGTTCAAACGCCTCCCGGCCAAGGCCCAGGATTGCCACCGCCGCGAAATTTGGGGATGATTTATATTGTGGCTTAAAAAGATACCCAAGTTATTCATCCAAAATTTAGTGTTGTCGAGATTTACAAGGGTCTCGGTGCAGGTTTTAAGCAGAGAGTTTACCTGACCATCGATGCCCTCGAAGTTGCGCGATTAACTTCTGATTTCCAATGGACCGAACCATTGAAAGTAAACAAACGTGAAAAACATTTGAATGACCTTACTTAGAGATATTTCCAAGCAAATATTGGCACTTGGGGTCGGTGTCACATCATTTCTACGCAGTTTATTTTAGGTCATTTGCGCAATTCAATCAAGGTAAATATTACCCATCACCAAGCGTATATGCTTTTCACTGCTGAAAAGCACCCACGATGATCGTGGAACGAGCACTTCCTCTACGTGGTGGCGCTGGTGAGAAAAGTGAATCAAAGGAGCAGTTAAGTGTAGAGAACCTTGTCAAGCATGCTGCGCCGAGTTTGAAAAAAACTGCAATCATGGTACACTATAACCTACAGAGCCAGTAACATAGGCAGCAAGTGCAAGAGCTTGTCACATAGGCGCAGAAGTTGCATGACGACAAGCGCCAAGCAAGAGCGAGCAGGGGTCACGTAAACGCAGTAGGCGAAACGAAGCCGAAGAGAACATGCTTCACCTGCGGTTTAGAGGGACACATCTGCAGAGATTGTCTAAATAAGGAAAAGGGAAAGTTCCCGAAGCGTTTTGACCTCGGAAACGTATACCAAAATCATGGAAAAATGAAAAAAAAAACGTTTTGTGTCGTCTACTGTGGAAGAGGGCTTCCGGAAAACGAAGGATGTATATTTGACGACATGTTGATCGTCGACACCGGCACCTTGTGGCTGATGAGATCTTCCGGAAGACGTTAAATACTGAGTGAAAGACGAGAATTTAATTCTTCCTGATGGCGGGACCTTAAGGGTTACAAAAGTTGTAAGAGTCGCGTTACGAAGTATGCCCGGAAATTTAGCAACTATAGTGTTGACCGACAAGTATTATGCACCGAATATAACAATAAACCACATTTCTTTAAGGGACAGGTCGCGTGTTGAAAGATAGCGGTTAAATTATTTTTTTAATTTAAAATTGAAGTATCTGGTTGTTTGTTTACTGCGTCGCTATGCACGTCAAAGCATACGTTGCAAAGAAATTTTTGAACATTGTGATGAGTGTGGTATCGGGAGACATACATATCTAATTCCAGGAAGGAATTTCTGCCGAATGGCGGTCGACGAAGACGACGTCATCGCTGTTTGGCAATGCTTCCGATTCTGAAGACGAAGACGAGGAAGTCGGCAATGATGAGACGTCTAGCGGGCTTAAGTCCGCTAAAATTCGTCGCTTAACGTGACGCCGGAATGGATTCTGATGTGGTAAAGTGGCTCCAGCATCGATTAAAGGGCAGATCAATGATAAGCCTACCAATCTGATTGGCCAAAATGGCGAATGAGATTAGCTGCCCTGAGTCAGCTACTGCGAATGGTGGACGAAGGAACTCTGCGGTGCCAGATCGGCATATGGATGCGAAAGAAGTGAAGGGCGAGACCAGAGTCCGGAAGCTATGCGTACCAGTAAGGAGGGCGGCAGCGAAGATGGACCAGGTTAGTCATGTTGGGCCAGGTCAGCAGCGGCCAGCGGGGCCGAGCTATTCTAAGGAGGTGAGTGATGGTATGTACAGGCAGCCAAGGGACGTGTGTGAGGCTCCATGGATGCTAGCAAGGCTTGATCCCTGAGATAGCCGGATGAGGCATGGTAGCCAATCGGGTGGCAGGAAGAAAATGTTGAAGATAATCAGCGAGGCACCCTATTTGGTGTAAGGTACGCGGTCGCTATATTTTGTGTGAGTTACATCATATGTTTGTATTGGATTTAGTAATAAATCAGTATCGCTATTGGCTCACAGCAGAGAGTTAACTAGGTCCCCTCTAGTTGTCATTGGTTTGCCCGGGGAAGGTTACATGGAGCCCATCGGAAGTACCCTGACTGGGAGTCATTTAGAAAGAGTATAATCACTTAAGTCGCCCGTGTTTGGAACACGGTTTTATTGTATTGGAAGGGAAGGCGAAGAATGGCTTACTGTGGAAGATTGTGGATAATTGTTTGGAGTTCACGTCTACAGAAAGGATTGGAGTAACCCCCTTATTGTCTTTGGTTGGGCTACCCGATTGAGTAATCTCGATCCAGAATTTTCGGTATAATGAAACCAAGTATAACGCCAGTCCGCTCCCTGGTGATGATTCCTCCCAGGAGCACCCCTAATCCTAACCCTCATCCACCTGACTTTAACGTTTCGTCCAAGATACCAGGAGAGCGTAACCGCCTGTGCTGACGGGTACTCGAGGTGAGATTTCAAGAGATGGATCATCCCAGTCGTCACAGACAAGGTGATGGAAGTGACCGGTCCAGCCAGCTCGACCTAAACCTAGACCTGGGTGGACGGAGTACCCCCTCCGACTGGTCTCGCCTTGGGTGTTCGCACTTCGAAAGAATTTCCGAGAGCGACTACATAGAATATGGTTGAAAGAAAATCGGGCGGAAAATTTAAAAAGACACCCAAGCTAATGCTTTAACCGAGTCAAAGCAGAACAGAAATGCTGTTGTGGAAAATTGTTCGGAGATGTAAATGAAATCCGATACGAAGACGAAAATTTTCAAATTTTCGTATTTTTGATGAATTGGAAGTGAGCGATTTAATCAATCTCGTGAAATTCTTGGGAATGAGAATTGAAGGTGAACTAAAGGCGGGTTACACGATCGACCAAAACCTAACGATACAAAAAATACTGGTGGAAATGATCTGAATGCTAGCTCGGTGAAAACTCTCTTCGCGGAAATGGAAGGGGATAGTGGATTGAATGAAATACTACCTACTATACAAATTGATTAACAAACCTACAGGAACGGACTTCCAGTTACTGGAATGGAAGTCACGGTGTTCAAGACCTGAAATATCGTTTGCACAACTCGTCACACGCACGCGCTAACTTTGGCTGATTACAAGATTGCGAAACGTGTGGCGAGGTATCTGAAGGGCACGTAAGAACTGAAATTATTTTTGAAGCACGATGACGATGAAAAATCCTCATAAGAATAGTTACAGCGATGCAAATTTTGCTGCTGACAGAGGAGATAAGAAGAGTATAAGTGCAAACGTGTTCTCATGGAATTTCTCCTGGATGAAGTTGCAAGAAAAAAGGTTCGGTAGCTCTGCCTACCGCAAGGCGGTATATGAGGCTGCCTCGGTTGGCTACAAAGAGGCACTGGGTTTTGAGAGAATTGCTAGAAGAAATGGGAATGAAACCAAGGGCGCCCATTGTGATCGCGATTGACAATCAAGCTCCTATCAGACAAATACAGAGTGAGCTGAAAATTATATGTTTTTCGGAAATGAAATTACAACAAATTTCCTATGTGAGCATACAATTGTTAACTTCAGAAATTTAAGCTTAGGATTTCTTAACTACATAATACCTTTGCCTTTATAATCGTATGGACTATACTTAACAAGCCAGCTCGCCCCTTCGTGTCGCCGTATTCACAAACGGCCTGGACCCTGTAATTACAAATGCATATTGACAACCTAAATGGTTTACGTTCCGTGTGGATTAGTGGATATATTGGTTCGAGTGGAGTGACTAAAGATAATTACAGACAACAATACGTTTGCGGTTATTTTTCTATTTGATCCTGTGGACTTAATAATTACAGTTAATTCTTTCCAACAAAAACGGCGTAAGTCTCTTCGCTAATCGTGAAAAGTGACGGGGGCATTATCTATAAATGCGTCCTCTCATTTTCGGTTCAAGATGACGAATCGGTCACATACCGCTACATCGTATCAGCAAGCAAAGCTCTAAAACGGATATAAAAGTTAATGTATTAAATCTAGTGGGTTACAAAAATAGGTGTGCATGAAAAAGGAGCCGCTTTAGGCAGATTGCTTTCAGTTGTCAACTTTTATTAATTTTAGATTGTTAAATGCAGATACTCTTCAAAACGTTTCAAGTCTCGCAATGTTATGGTGAAGTTGCACCCTGGGCCAAATGAAGAAAATGGTGGTGGGAATCGGTCCAATACCACTAGAAAAATGTAGAAAATACAAAATGTGGCAGCAACGAGCAGGAGGAGAATCGTAACTATAAAACATAAATTCACATGCTCAATTTCAACCTAACCACACAAATCGGAAGACTAAAAGAGAACGGACCAAAATTTCAATTCTCGGAGAGTCAAAAACACGTCCACGGCTTACCCGTATTTTCAGCCGCTTGTCGGATTTCAGCTGGAAACACGGAACGCAAATTGTGCGGAAGGATTACTCCGGTCAACGATCTGTCCATCTTCAGCATAAATGAAAAACAATTTGTGGATCAGGAATTTAAACGTTTGCAGAAGCGAAGGAAGCTTTCGCAAGTTGGGCGAAAAGTTTCGGATTCGTTGTGAAAAGGAAGAAAATCTACGAGATCAAAACGACTGGAGGGATGAACTATGATTTTCATTGTGCCCGAGCCGGTGTCTATGCCAAAAGCAAGTCCGCTTCTGTAGCCCCACAGCGCAAAGTTACCACGCTGCTAACCGATTTCAAATGGAAATCCCAGATCAGGAGAGAGACCGCAGATAGCAAGTACACAATAAGTTTATTACAGTTATCCACAGTCACAAGCTTGCTGAGGACGTGCGAATTTATCCGCAAACTCGTCGCATATAAGATGCTGAAATCGAAGCGTTCTTGTGTAGCCATTTGAAAGCCGGTACAAAAGCCATCTATATATTGCGAGCGGTAAGAAGTCGTTATTCTTCGTGCAACCTGCTGATCAAGGACATAGAACCGGATCCAAGGTTACAGGACGGAGTTGTTGGACGGCGAGGACAAAATGTCCGCCCTCCTGCGCGACCTCAAGGACGACCAGGCAATGCATCGCGCAAAAAAAGACGGAAACAACAATCTCAGCCATATACTCATCATCTCAAGTGCCATTCCGAAAATCATTCAGCGGAAAGGGTCAACCCCCGTGCTGCAAATGAATGGCACCTTCAGAACGAATAAGTATGGAATAACGATTTTCCGCATTGTAACCCTTCCTAAAAATCACATGACATATACAATTGCTTATTGCTTCATGAGGACCACTACCAGAGAAGACACTGAATGGGTCCTCCAGTCTTGCATGTGTTTTAAGATCTTTTATGAGCCGAAGGCCTTCGTCACTGACGCAGAAGGAGCTCTTATCAGCGCTATAGTGAACATTTTATCAAACGCCAGACATATGCTTTGGGTCTGGCATATTGTCATGAACATTCTAGCTCACCACAAGAAAGATTTTTCTGTTGAGACCATCCCGGACAATTACATGATGCTCACATGGGACGCATTCCAGAAACGGATATTTGATCTGTTTTTGCGTTCTCCTAGTGAAAAAGGTTTTAATGTGAAGTGGGCTGATATTCGCAATAAAATCAAGAAAGGTGTAGCAGAGTATATTCAGCACATCTGGATTGATGTTTACAAGGAAAAGTTCTGCGAGCCGTTGCTGCTCGATGTGATGCACTTGGGGCATAGGCACACCTCACGGGTAGGGAGCGAACACCGAAGCGTCAAGTCTGCACTCGGCAGCCAAACCAAGGATTATATTCGATTTATCTCAAGCTACGACAACGTGCAGAGGAGCAGCTGGATGCAGTCTCTCACAACAATCAACGGCAGAAGGGTGCAACGCGTACGGCAGTTTAACCTATCCTGCAAGCGATCGATAGGCTTATGTCCAATAAAGCATCTACCTTGCTGCATAAGGAGGTGGTAAAGGTGAAGCTCGAGCTCGCCAAAGAAAGACAGTCGTCTGGGGAAAATTTTCCAGCGCAATGCACATATACCTTCACAAGAACGTATGGCCTGCCGTGTTCCCACCAACTGATAGAGTTCACCCGCGGTGGAGAATCGCCGTGGAGATGATAACCTTGCCGTTTTGGTTTCTTGACGCAAATATAATTTCCCAAAAGAATCCAGCGCCCTTAAATCCTCCTCTCGTCAAAGGTAAGAATCCGACGCATCGATTGGATACCGCAGCCGAATATGAAGAGAGACGTCTCGCAGGGGTCGCTTCTAATAGAAAGAGGAAATGCGGAAAATGGGGGAAATTCGCGAACCACAATAAAAGAACGTGCAAGGTGAGAAATTCATTAATTTTTGTCATGGCATGTTCTCACACAATTCAGTTTCTGATCGCGTCCCAGATTGCCTCCACCCCTCATTTCCCTTTGTCTACCCAAACTCAAGCATCTTCCTCGTATCCACCTCCCGAGCACCAGCAAAATCAAACACCTTATTACCAATACCCTCATCATCAACGTCAAATTCTCTTCCAAACACCAGCCGGTTCTTCACATGCAAATCTACGTTCCGTTATGTCCCACAACCTGCGCAGCACCTCCAGCATTATGTTCCCCAACACCCCCACCAGCAGCAGTCTACCTGTATCCCACGATTTTTGTTCAAGCAAAGTTCGATAAATACCCATCGGTTTTCCAAGCATCAGCTGCAAGCAAAACCAGCACTTAATAGTCAAACTTATTTCAGTCAAATCGTAGATCAATTACCCGATCAGGTCAGACGACGCTGCCCCGCCGATGGTATCTTCGGTTTTATAACCTGCTCGATGTCAGAGATGATGATTTGTGATGGATCGCAGAATAAATAGGTGTCATTCGGGGGGGGCACACTCAGGATTCGAATCTTTACATCTCATCTAAGATAATAACAATCATTCCATCATTGAGAATTTTGACACGGGTTCCTTATTATAAGGCAGCAGAAAGCGACGGGGGTAAGGTTGAAGGTCCGACATGGACCATGTCGAGGGAAACGGTGGATGATAACGACAAGAAAAAGAGACATAGGTCGAGGTGTGAAATTTAATCGACTAGACAAGGATTAATTGATAAACACTCCAAAGCACGACAAACGGACTTGTAATTAATCTATGAACCAGCGCATCAAATTTTTGGCTATATACGTGTATCAAGCGCGAAAGAATCCATTCGCAAGCTTCTGCTTGGTCACGATTGAGTGTATGCACGGATGGAAAGGTGAGAAGTTTATTTTTAATTTGAACAAACTCGCAACCAAGACATCATCAACTTCCTGTTTTTCTTTCAATCTTCCAGCTTCTCCTTTACCGTCAATATTCATTTGGCCACATAACGCCCAAACAAGCTTCCCAAAATTCGTTCCCACTCCTTTGCCGTCATATCTTCAAGGCGTAACACATTTCATGGATCGCTTAATGCTGCTTCATTCTCCTCACCACTAATCCGACATACCGCTCGCCGAGATTTGGAACCATCGATGTTTCCAGTTCCGCGCAGGAAACAAATAATTTTGGACAAGGAGAACGCCTTGTTTCACGACGCTGCCAGATGAAGAAGAAGACCAATTGGCCATGGTTTCTTGACTACTGGACGTATCGAGGGAAATTACTTCCACGGGCAACTCGAGCGACGGAAACAAATCGATGCCCGTGTTAGGGTCGACGTTGAGCGCCCTCAAAGCAACGGGAGACTAACCCGTACTGTCGATATGTTGTGATAACCGTTCTGCGAGCACTCGCTGCGTTGTCTACATTTTGTTACCCTTTTCCACTTCATTACGTAAAAGTTGCATCATTTCTTGTCGTTTTCGAAGCGAACGTTCGGCTGACTTGACCAGTTCATGACACTCAAGAAAATGACCCAATTGGGCATACAGCATCGCTTTAAAACATTTCGCCCAATACCACATTCTTCATACAGTCTATGCGATTCAAGTACCGGACGAGATCAAAGCGTGCGAGCTCGAACCTTTTCCGTGCAACGAGCACGTCGCGCTCCAACTCTCGGTGGGTTTTATCATTTCCAGTGACTCCAGGCCTGGTGGCATCAGCATTGAAAAGGCTGTTCGTACTGGTATTGGACGCTATTACGGCCGGAGAGTGTTCCGTTGTTGCGTGTCCCGCTGTAGTCGAGCTTCCAGATGGCACCGCAGGACTCCCGAGTCCGAGCATATTGATAAAAACGCCTGGACTTGTTGGCGTGCCTGTCCCAGTCCTGCGCCTCCGGGTTGGCGCGGTTTACTCAATAGTTTCCCCAACAACATGTCGTACTCGTACCCGAGTCGACACACTTCTTTCCGTTATTCACCCGCTTCTTTAAGCGATTCTTTGTTTTTAAACTGTTGAATCGATCGAATGAGTAACGACTCAATCCCGTGCAACGGACTCACCCGTGAGCGGCAAGTGTAGGCGTACGGGGCACGGTTTGGCGCGTTACCGGCCGATACTTTAGACCAATTAGAACAATCAGAGACACTCCCGGCAGAACCTCGAAGTAGTAAAGATTTAGCGATTGAAACGAAAGCGGCCAACGGTATACGTCCAAAATCCCTTTAATCTGCTGGCCCGCCACGTCTGCGCGCGCACTCAGACGTGGACGAAAAGCAATCGGTCGAAAGTTGTGCAAGTCACAACGTCGTGCTGGATTTTATGGCCGATCCGCCCATGTTTCGTCGGCAATTGAAAGAATTCGATGAGTCGATCACGTTTACGGAGTCTGTCGAAAGGATTTATCTCGCGGTCGAAAGAGTACGCGGAGGCAGGGAAATATTTTGGGGAAGTATAGACGCCCTTAGCGGATGAATTGATTCCGCTGAAAAAACACGCACGTGCGACTTTCTCAACGAGTTGTTCGGAACTAGACTTGCTGTTATTCGGTGACATGCACGATACCTTAGCTCAAGTCCGGAGCTGGAGACTCAGAATCATCAGATTTTTCCTTAAAATAATCTGTTGCAGTTCCGAGACAGCGTTCGTCACGCCTTTGGGGCCGCTATCGGTGCCCCGCCAAGTATTGAACGCCTTCAGGATTCGAAACTGAGCCGCGAATGTCTAAAAAAAACTTTTTTGTAATGTTTGTAATTTATAAAGGGAGCCACTAGGTGCACACCCCTTTTTTGATACGTGCACACCCCTGTACCATACAGTAGGTACAGAGTACCGTAAATAATGAAGTCATAAGCACAGCAGCTTTGCAGAGCTTTATTCAAGGCGTGGGTCTCCTTCCACTAATATCTATGCTTTTGAAGACGCTCTTGCTAAATTCGAAAGAGATAAGAAAGAATGATGCAGGTCAAGAAAATTTACATAACCATTGAACACTTGTTTTATTTTATGATTGGAAATAAAATTGTACTTCCAATATAGACTCTAGTGCTTCGACTAGCCTGTGTATAACTGGTCAAAATCTGACTCGGCGTCACTGAATTATTATTCCTTGGTAGCCTATCATCTATTCCATGTACTCGGAACACTCTTTTTTCTATTTCAAATAACATACCCAGATCGCCCAGACGCAATTGTTTAAGCTATTGGTCTAGGTCGTCCGAGTTAAAAAGTTTTATTTTTATAGCAAGCCCATCCAGCAACCTATTATCATCAACCTACATAGCGAGCATAAAATCGTTTATTCTAAAGACGGCTAAAAATGACGGTCCTGTTGTGCGCACAACAGGACCGTCATTTTCGTAGGAGTTGTACCTACTTTATGGTACAGGGGGTGTGCACGTATCAAAAAGGGGGTGTGCACCTAGTGGCTCCCTTTATAAAATGAACAATCTCTATTTTTTATGCCCAATAAAAGGCAAATGAAAAATTTCCACGATCCTGGGGTACGGATTAGTAAAAAGCATGGTACGCAATAGCCCCGCCCCACAATCGGTCTGAAAATCGATCCCATCGGTGTGGAAAGCCTATTCTTTTACACACGTGGGTATATAAATCGGCGTCAACATCCTCTGTCATAAAGTTCGACTAAAATTAATGTATGTAGTTTAAATGCGAATGCTTGTCGGTTTTACTCTTTACCCACGACTTTCTGTTTTGAATTTTAATTATAGATCACTTCTGCCAGCCAGAATTTTGGCGCTCACTGACATTTTTCTTGTCACGTGAGTTTCGCGGGCGGATGTGATTTGTCATTTCGAACCGGAAATCGTTTTCTCTGATTCTACAAATTTTGACATCGTTTTTATGAACGCTTAAATGATAAATGTTTGATCGTTGAGACGACGACCGTGCCAATACTGCTAAAAATTCGTAATTCTACTGGCGAATTACGGTAGTATTCCTTTAATTATCTGCTATCCGTTGTACTCTCTTTCAACTCCTGTTGTTTACTCTTGTAGCATTGATGAGTCTTCATGAATAAGAAATTTCTGACGGAAAACAGGTATATCACAACTAGTGACCAGAAGTACGATATGTACAGTAAGATTTATTAGACGATTTAAACAAGGCGTAATAATATATTTATAGGGCGCCTTTATAATCACCCCCAAAACCATAGACTTACCCCCAATGTACAGTAGAGCCCATACTAGTTACAAAAATCGTGATACACCCTACCCGTCAGTAGTTGTCAAATTGATGATTTACAATTTGCGCTCTTGGCGTGGATCACCATTCCTTGGATACCTTGGCATTGTGTGCCAATGTATCGTTCGATTACGTTAAGATCAAAAAAATTTTAAAGTCTGATAGTATCTACATTTAGGGTGAAACGCGTCTGTGCCAGGTGTACCCTAAGATGAAGACGAAGGGCTTCAAAGGCGGTAAGTTCGAGGTTTTGGAAATGCTTAAGGGAGGGCGCTTGTGGGAAGAAGTATGCTCCGCTGTTCGACTCGCTTAAGGACTGTCCAAACGCTTTTCGTGTAATTGCGTGTCCGATTCCAACGGTATCGACATCGTGCATCAAGTCCCTACCTTTGGTGAAGACGATTACCGCATTTGAGTACGTGAAGGAGTAACAGACAAGTTCACGCTATCAGACCTGCTTAACGACAACGGTATCTTCAGGAATGCCGTACCGCTTGTCAATGGTCCACATATGAAAAAGGCTGTCGACATCATTTGCCAAGAATTGAAACACTGCGGTCGTCTTGTATCCTAGGGCACGGATGTACATAGTTGTCCGTTTGTTATCGATCTGGAACTCCATTGATCTACCGTGCTATTCCTGGCTGGTTTGTTAGCGTGGTGCGTATTCGTGACCACATTGTGGCAAACAAGAAGCTTACCTAGTGGGTGCCAAGCTTTGTGCTGGAGAAGCGTTTTCACATATTGAGATAGTTCGTGTGCCGCTTCTGGGGTCCTATGGGTGAGCGAAGACTATGAAAAGATAGTGTGTGGGCTCGATTGCTGAGCTGGAGGAGCTATCGGTTGAAAAAGTGACAGATTTGCACCGAGAATATATTGACCCCTTGACAATTCCGTCAAAAAGGGCAAAGGTGTGTTCCGTCGTGTACCCAAAGATTTTGATTGCTGGTTTAAAAGTGGTTTAATGCCTTATTCTCAGCAGCATTACCCATTTGATTATAAGATATGCTTTTCCGACTGACTTTGTGTCTTTCTGACTGGCAGAAAGAACTCTTTCCGCTTAACGTACAACAATTGAAACTAATATGCTTTTTTACTGTATATTGGGGGTGGGTCTATGGTTTAGGGGGTGATTATAAAGGCCCTCATATTTATAAGAGTCTACGTTATATTGTCGATTCCGTTCAAATTTGCCGTGATTTTGGCCTGAGATTTAAACTGCCCAAACCGAACAAGAATGGTGATTTGTCAAAACTAGTCAATTATTTCATTTATTTCCAATCAGCTGACATCACGTAGACACTATGCCCTACACCGCAACTACTGTACACCCAAAACCCAGATCACTTCTTTATTGAAAAACAGGATTTGCGCGGTTTTTAAAGGGTTAAGGCTGCGTGATTGAATCAACAACGCACGTAAATTTCGTCTAGAACACTCAATAAGATACTAGTATTTAATATAATTCTATATAAGAGCGTGCGATTAGAGCACGATTCTGCATCATGCTACAATCAAGTACAAATTACTCTGACGCGCATATGAGCATAAGAGGTATACAAAAATGCTTTGGAAGAAAACTCGTGGACAATAACCTCATATTTCCTTATTTCCATGGTGCTTGCTTTCGCCACACTTTCAATCACGACTAAGGATTCCACCATGACGTATAATCATCACATTCTTGCACAAGATGATATATATAATATTGTCGAGCCCTACATGGATGAGCTATCATGATCTTACGAACTGGGCCATCTACAGTTTTTGGAAAGACAGCCGGTCAGTCGACGACTGGTCGCATCATTGCCTTTTCTCCACCGGCTCCGAGGTCATACACCAGCGCCACCAGCGCTTCCCGGAGATGGAACAGCCGCTGCACATGTTTGTGGCTTACATGAGCAATCAAATGATCTGAATGACGAAGTGATCTGCAGAAGGTAAACGAAATGATTGCTTCCACGTGGGGTCTCCTAATCATGGGTGAAGAAAGGTAAGCGGCGGTACAACATCCCCTAAGCGCAACGTATGGTGAGTCCGGATTCTGAAAACTTCCAAGCTAGACTAGCATCACACAAAACTCCAGGAGATGATCGAGCTCTACGAACCCGATGATGTGAGCAATTTCGATGAGACTGGGCTGTTCTTCCGCTTGTTTCTGTGTTTTGGAGTCGATTTTCAAATCAAGGACCGTAGCTCTACGAATACGAATCCCCACTGACCCAATAGGACCAACTATAGGAGGGGGTACTCCGTTAAAAAACCTTCGTCTATGTCCAGATTGGAGCGGTCGGCCTGATCTTCACGATCTTCAGCTAGACGACTGGAACTAAATCTTCATTTTTCTCTCCTTGTGTACCTAGTGTTACACCCACGAAGTGAGCTCTTGATTTTCGACGAGCTGGCCGATCAAGTTGGAAAACATACTTGATCAGAACGAGGAATGTACCCCAGTGGAAACTCTCCACCAGGAAACGGGTTGGAGTGGTACTTAACGTAATACCCAAATGACGCCAATTGAGATACATCGATTTATGAGGTCAGTCAATGAGAGAGAATAACCAAAACCAACGAAAGAACGTAGAATCCAGTATAGTCTTCCACAGTAAAGCCAAAATTTATCTCCAAAAAACTTTCCAATATAATCAAAATACGTGAGATTGAGGAGTGAGGATGTAAATCATAAGCAAATCCAGTCATAAGACTTCCATTGCGTTTTTGCGCACCGGGAATTAGTGAGTACGAGAAGGCGAAGTTAGGTATCACATAACTTCCCTAACCTGTTTCTCAATGTGTCCCTTATAAAGGGCATTGATTGAAGCCCAAAGAAAAGTGTTTGAGATCGTTGTTTCCTTAAATCTTGTGCGCAACTGAACTCGGGTAGATATGGCTACTTTTTGGTCTGGAAGTAGTTCGACCAGTTGTTCGATAATTAAACAAGATATCTCGTTTAATGTATAAAGTATATTGAAAAGTGGTTATTCCTAAGCAATAAGATGCATCGGTTTTTGTTTCATCTATTATTGACGTCCGTAGCCGCCGCCTCCTTCGTCGCGTTTTTGCTGCGATGTTACGTCGATATTTGTAATGCATGAAATGTAACTTAACCGTTAAAATTTTTGCAGTGCCAAACTACCACAAATTGCCTTAGGGGCATTTCTATAGGGGCCACAATCCTCGGATCACGAGCCCATATGTTTTGAAAGTAGGTGTGGGATTCAAATGCATTCCGAAGAGGGTTATGACCAATTGGTGTAGAAAGTCACAACGAAAAACAGCCCTAAAATGAAAAGTGTTGAATCGTCACGTACAACACCCGTCTGATCTTCAATTACAAGGCAGCATCATTTCGTTGATATTGAGTGTCGTGCACGCAACTAACGCGTGATCCAGTTAGCAAACTTGGTCCCTTCAGTATACACTACTTTTATTTACTCCATGTTAATTATGAGCTTTGGCAGCTTGAAGTTGTAATTGGACCTCGCAAGAAAGAATAGCTTGGGAACGGCACCGGCAAAAAGATTGAAAATGTGTATATGTTGCCATTGACTCCGGTGGGGTCATGTCCTTGAGTTGGGCCTGACCCCACCCGAAAAAAACAACACCCACACCCCTCTTTTGAATGGGCCAATGAAAATCCGTAAAAAATTAGGGGTGATGCATGGCCCATGACCCTGGTACGAATGCCCTCTAGTCCAACAATATAATACCGGTACTGCCGATCCATGAGTAAAACTGGTTCGAATCCAATATTGTTTTTTTTGCCATAAAAAGAATTTTTTCGACAAAACGTTTACACGGGAGCGAGAATCGCTGGACGGAAAAACAAGCAGTTCACGGTGTTTTTGATTTGCTGATTTTTCCATAAAAGACAGGTTTGAGTTCTAAATTTGCGATAGAGGCCCCTAATCGTTTATACGATAGGGTTTAGGACTAAAATGAATGAAAGTAATCAAACCTGGACACCTTTGGACGACCCGGGTCCGAATACCGACCCAGACAACCCGGGGGGGGGAAGGGCTAAGTCAATCGTACGAGGCAGTAGCGAGAGCGGAGAGTGTCGTCGACGAAATTGTCCCGGAATCGTCAGAGTCCTCGGGGGCCGACGAGGCGGGACCTGAGGTGGTGATGAATCCTGGAACAGACGGGGTAAACAACGAACCGGAATCAGAACCGGTAATACCGGAGTTGGAGGCCACGGACATCCCACCTAAATCATCAAGAACATCGGTTCAACCGGTTATTTTACCTGGGGTGAGTAACACAAATCAGGAAAAAAAAGTAAAACCCAGAAAACAATCAAGTAACCCAGGTAAGTCACGGATCAGCATGGTGGGACAAGCTGAGTCTCAGGACCCTAAGAATTTGGCCCAGGCACTCTACACTGCGCTCACTCAAGCATCAACCACCAGGCCAAGAACACAGCCCTGGTTGGACATAACGCAAGAACTTTTTACGGCAATTTATGTCAAGGCACGGGGTCCAGTGTCAAGACTATCTGATGTCGCGAAACGTTTGCCACCCCTTAAAGCATCGGAGATCGAACGGCTATTAGATTTTTACGAGCTTCTCGTGGTGGAAGAAAAGAAGGACTAGACAGAATGGCGCAAACAGGTTGTTGGATTAGCGTTACAACTCAAAGGTCACCGCAGTCTTTTGAAGGAATAATTTGGAAAGCGATAAGGCAGGAGAAAGTGAAGAAAGCGGAGGTACTGCCTGCGCCGTTACAAGGATGGGCAAACAAGGTGGCAGGACCAGCGGTTACGAATTCGGAGGACAAACTTTTGAAAAAGACGTTCCTATTCAAGACTGAAATTTACGCGCCAGATGAAATTCTCCGTTTACGCGCAGTGTGTGAAAAACAGTATGGGAAGTTTGCACCGATGATGGTGCGAGAAGGTAGTGCAGACGAATGGCGGATCGTGAAGGACTCGTGGAAGGAACGATAATCGCAAGACAATTACCACAATTCTTGAAGAGAATTATGAAAATTGAGGAACAAGTCCGACTAGTGCAGACGATAAGAGCACAAGTCGAAGAGTGCCTAGTTATGGAACTAAAGGGTGAGAGCCCGATTAAAGAAGCTTTCTTGAGTACCAAGAGTATTCAAAAAAGTATCGTGACAGCTGCGGCTACACGAGGCTCTGGAAGTGTTGCATTATGGCGAATGGTGGCGCAGGTCAAGAATATCAGTTATGATGGAGGAAATCATGCCTTATATTTCCATTTTTTACAAGGGATATGGCAAAGAAGTTTGTGGGATTGAAAGTACATTTTCATCGGTACGATCATTCCCTCTACAATCTACATCAAGAGGTGTCTTCAGCTTCCGGTTCGTCATGGGAGAACCAACTGGATAGCAATGGAGAGAAGTTTGATCACAACGGTTATTATTCTTGCGTGTTGAAGAATATTACGCGGTCAGTCGATCCACTTAAGCTGTCTGGATTTCTTAAAAAGTTACTTGGAGTGGATTTTCAACTTGACGATTTGGTTAAGGTTGGACCTTTCTCTGATACGCCAACGTTATAGGAGCTGATTGTGGAGTCTGATGCATGTCCAACAGAACTTTTAGATGTTCTACGCATTTATTGGGGCCAAACAATGCTCGTTATTGAACACCCGTCTATGCGTGGACGTAAGCAGTGTCTAAGATGCGGGGACATAAGACATCCAATGCAGAAGTGTGTACAACCGCTAGTGGAACTATTGAAGTCGAATTGTATTGAAGTGAAATTGCAGGATTTGAAACAATATGCATCTCAAGACACGACTTTCCGAAGTATGGATGAGCTTCGAGCACAGGTAGATGCAGCAAGGGAAAATCAACGGCGGACACACACATCAGAGGATGACTTAGAGGAAAAAGGTGCTACAGTAACCGTGGACGATGGACAGAAGACAGTGACATGTGTAACGCCCTGCAAACAGGCTGAAGGGGGAGATAAACAGGAAGATGAGGTACCCAAGGCTGATACTCAGTCACGATCAACTAGCCAGCCAGCAACATCGGATTGGGTAACGGTTAAGCGGTACAAAGGGAGAAGTGGCGCCAGTCAGCCAGAGGACAAGGATATAGAGGACAGGAAGGAAGAAACGAAGGTGGAATCTAGTCTCAAAAGAGACGTCGAGAATTCTAAACAGGACGAGGTCCGAAAAATTGATGGCCAACAGGAGAAGCAGGTGTCAAGGGTCGAAGCAGACACTAAGGAACTTGTGAGAAAAAAAGGACCGCCAGGCTCGGCAGCAAGAGCGAGAGCAGAAAGCTATCATTCAAAAAAAAAAAGCGGCCACACTACTGATGCAAGAAGGGAAGGTCAAAACCTTCCTTAATGAGGTTATCAAACAAGTGGAAACCGAGGAAGGGTTAATACACCCATCGAAACCGATGGATGTGGAAGATGCAACGCAACTAGACCTGACCTCTATACCTAAAGTGCTACAATCGTTGGGGCTGATATCGACACCAACTCCAGCGACAGGAAATTGTCAAGTCTACGCTGTTTGTCCGGCTTTGACTTGTTCACAGAAATCGCGTGACAATGTTGACTTATTGGAATCGATGACAAAGAAATTGAAGGAGGGGTGTATAGTCAGAGATCATCTAGTATTTGATGTGAAATTTCCTCCCGGGACGAGGAAACCAACGCTGATAGAACTGGGACGAGCGAATCATTAAATCACGTCAAAGGAATCCAGGAGACTATTCCAGGAATATCTCTTAGAGTTTGCTGAAAGTAGCTCCAAGATTGGGGATAATATTCCACGGACTAAATGGGGCCTTAAAATCACTGAGTACGTTGCTTCAACGGGACATTTATGTCATTAGTCACCCGCC
Source organism: Sclerospora graminicola (assembly GCA_001887855.2). Classification (NCBI taxonomy): domain Eukaryota; phylum Oomycota; class Peronosporomycetes; order Peronosporales; family Peronosporaceae; genus Sclerospora; species Sclerospora graminicola. The sequence continues at coordinate 9,845 of MIQA02004949.1, read as the reverse complement.
AGGGACGAATCTACCAGGATTGTTACACCTGACGCCAGAAACTCGGACTGTACGGGGAAAACATATCAGATGAGCGGGGAATACCCGATGCCAGTGGGTGTGTTCTACGAAAAGATGCGAGCTTTCCTAAAGGCAGAGATGATGGAGCATCCGGAGGGACAACGGCCATTGATATTGGTCTACAGTGGACAACATGACTCAGCCATTTTGAGTGGGACAAGATGTAGAATTTCAGAGGATATCACTATGGATGACAACAGTGGAGACGAAGATTACGATGATGACCGACCTTGTGAAGGCACCATTGAACAATACAGTGCGGATGGATATCGATTGAAAGAGGACCCTTCCCAACAGGAACAGCGTAGGAACCGAGATAACAACGTTGGATTGCAATCGACAGCTTCTTCACAAGAATTAGCGCAAAGTACAGATGGATCGATAACCAGTTACGGAAATCAATCCCCCTGGGATCCCGAGGATTGGGATGGCAATTATGATGATCTTTTACACAGGCTAGATGGACCGACTATACACCATGGTTTGAAGTGTGAGATTACCCAGATAATAATGACGAAAGACCCCAGAATGTGCGAGATATTGCACTTTTTATCGGATACAGTCTCGAAGTTATCATTACCGGAACAAGAACGTTTGCTTCAGGCTGACTTATCCGACCAGGATACATGTACGAGATTTCTACAGCAGTATCAAATCTCAAAACCAATCCTTCAACAATGGTATGAGCGCGTGTGGTGGGAAAATCACTCTGGACAGGAGCAATTACAGATATCAGACAGCGCAGCATCTGATTCGGAATATAAGGAATCTGAACATCCAGGTAGTTCGCAGGATACGACCAAATCCGGTAGCAGTGACAGCCTGATGTCAAAACGTATTTGTAGCAGAGATAACGAAGGGGGGGAGGCTGAATCTATGGATATTGTACCGGTACAAAGGGAATTATTTGATGAAATGATGAAGGTGCGATTCAGAACCTAATATAATGACTGTGAGTCTGGATGACTTTAAGACAGCATGGAATCAATTATTGCTACATTGGGAAGAGCAAACAGGGATTCCATTCCCATTACTAAGTTCAACAAAGACGCTTTGGATAAAGGCGGCACATTTAGAAGCCAATCGTTTACTTTACTTACTTAAAGCGGTACCAGGATCTTATTATATCTTGGATAGTGTGCATGGAAGTGTGCTAGTTGAACTGACCAAAACTTGGAGGGAACAATGCTGGATTGCTGTAGTGGATGCTGGAAAAAGAGAGGGCCTGTTAGATATTTCAGGAGAATGGTTTCTAGAGTGGGAACAACGATTCAACGTGATAGAAAGTTCCGCACAGAAAATTGCGATAATGAACAGTTCGCAGGAATGGGCGAGGCTTCGGAAGATTCAATTCGGTGGTAATACAGTGTTAAAGTTATTGACTCTCCGACAAGTGCCGCTTCTAGCGAATATGCTCCTCAGTGCCCATCTGTTCGCGGAACAGATTGCCGCCTTGATAGGGGGAAATTATCAGTCAGCTGATACAATTTTATGTCTCTTACAGCGACACCTTCAACTATTGGATACGTGCAAAGATCATGCAGCACAGATGGATGCGATTGCGAATGGAGTGACAGGAGCTTGGAAAGATATTTTTACAATTCATGCACTCAGAAAGTATCATTCAATTAGTGGGAACAGTGAACTAAAAGCAATCGAACCAGACCAGGACGGTCAGGGTCGGTACTAAGGGCACTGCAGTAGGGCAAACATCACCTTCGACGTATTATAACAGGAAAACATTAGATATTTTCACGACACATCGACTTATGAGAGATCTAGAATATACGCCGTTATCGGGCTCTGAATCATCCAGCCCACACAAGTTGACAAGCATATTTCTGAGCCAAAATGTCCGGGGTTTTGCTAAAAAAGACATAGATGCCTGGTTCAATGCGTGGAGATGGGGTATTTCAAATTATGTGGCACACATCATCCTACTTCATGAAATACACATTGTGTCAATTGCAGAACGAGATGAAGTATCACGGAAATGGGCGTCTATCTGGGGAAACCAGGGAGATAAGAAGATACTATCCTACTGGAGCTTACATACTACTAAACAAGGAGGCGTAGCGATTTTGGTGAACATGGTTGTGGCGGATCAAGTTGTTCCTTGGAAACAAATGCTAAGGTCCAATCGTCTCCTAGTGGTAAAGTGGAATGATACCTTATTAATTAATGTGTACGGGCCGTCTAGTGAATTCAAAAGCCGAAAACGTTTTTTTGAAGCTGTACGAACAATTTTTGAACAAAACCAAAAAATTGCTTTCTGGGGGGAGACTTTAATTGCGTCGATTCACCGGCTCTAGATCGACTTGGTGGAATGCGTACAATGCGTCCAGAGAGTAATGCTTTGGCGAGACTTTTAAAAGATTGGAAATTATGGGATGCTCGGCTCCTAATGATGTCTGCCATATAGACGAGATTTCCATTGACCCATCAGACTATTATACATATTGGCGGGGAAACCAAGCCAGTCGGATTGATCGCTTTTATGTCTCGGACAATTGGAAAAACTGGGTGGTCTGGGTAGCTGTTGAGGCACCACCGGTTCACTCGGACCATAATCAGGTGTATTTGTGTCTAAAAGATCCGAGTGTGTCACAGAACCAACTGGCGCATAGGCGCATGCCCTATCCTTTCTCTGGATCAAATCAGGATCCCATTCATTCACTGATCTTGGATCGCATCACGAGATATAGCAGTCTAAACAAAGATGAATCCAGTTGGGACACGAGAGTGGATGTGTAGGAATGTTTTTTGCCGGAAACGTCCTGTGAATCTCGGATATCTATCTGAGATTATGTTCTTTGGCATTCCGTGCAAACAGAATACCCGTGTCAACGAATATCTGTGCTGTTTGCGCGGCAGTGGCATTTGTTGACACTGCAGCAAGATGTAACATCTAGCTGAGCAAGCGCACATCCTCGGACCCTCTCCGCACAGAATGGACCATCGGAACCTCTAACGCATTATCTCCCAAATCGAGTCGTGCGACTCGGATAGACCCGAGGGTTAGGTACCCAGCGTAGAGAAGCAAGACGACGATAACATTCCATCAGCAGTTATGGGAAAAATGCCGCCGGAGATCCCGACTTCCTTCGTCGGATCGGATGCATCCTGCAGTGATGCTACGAGCATTAAACATAGCGGACTGACTATGTGTTTATTCTTTACTCACTATTAGATCCGCGTCGTCTGGCATGGCCGTAGCTCGCATTTGTAAGAAAGGACAAGCCCCGAAAGTGCGGCGTTATACCTGAGATATATCCGGATATCTCATTGGTATCTTGCCGGTCACTTTACAAACTGACCGACAAGGATTAAGAGTCAGGAAAGATTGGAGGGCGTTCTTTGGGTGATAGCGATGCATCCTAAAAAAATACGGCTAAACCGATCTGAGTGAAGCTTCCATAGGAATGGCCATGAAGATGATATTTACTCCATGGAGATGATATTTACTTTAATGAGTTTAGCCATTGTCGCGGTGATCGCTAGCTCACTAGGATGAGCTAAATTTAAGCTTGCTGTCCGAGCACATTATCAACAGACCCCTGACCGGTATCGAATTGCAGGATTTGGTAATAATACCAGTGTTTCTCAATGGAAATCATTGTGCGGGGTGGCACCAAATTCGTATCGATCTTTGCCAAGATACTGAGTCTAGTACCGCTGTTAGTGCACCCCCTGACCAGGTCAGTCCACCAAGTCGATCTAAGGGATGCCTTGTTTGACGGGGCAAAAATTCACGGTTCGGCGTTCTTTGCGCCGATAAGATCTCTTATACGTAAACCCCAGTAGCTGGTCCTCGGTCCAGAGGTGGACCCCCCCTAGGGCTGCGATAATCAAGAGCTGATTACGTGGAAACCATATGTCCGGGATGTCCGCGGAAGAGATTGAGCAGGCGGTCTATCTCCTGACCCCTCAGGCTTAGATAAAACCGAATGGGGAGAACCTTCGATATTCTCCGTGGTGACCTACCCCAAGTCGAAGATGTCCGCGACGTCTTCATCGCAATTATCCGTGCCGTTCTTCTCTTCCTTCGTCTCCTCCGAAGAGGTGGTGGACAGACGCCGGGCAGGATTAACGGGGAAGATAGTGGTTCAGATGAAGGTTCATTAAATGGCGAAATGTCTGTGGGCGATGCAAACGGGACTTATTCCGTTTCGTGTATGCCCGTGATCAGGACAACGGAGTACATACCTACTGTACGAGTGAAACCTCCTCATCAAGGGAGGCCGGTAGGTAAGCATCGTGTGGGGGTGAACTATCCGGACTCTGCTGCAAAGAAACTTGATGAATCCGAATCCGAGCCGGATATCAGTCCGCATTCTCGTCAGAGTCTGTCAAGAGCGTCTGGCCGCTTTTGCCACTTGGACATTAAGGATGGCTAGAGGAACGGGGGAACGGGATCTAATTGGTTCCACGTTTTCCTTTAACGTGATGCGACTGACCTCGGATGCTGGAGTGGTTTATGATCTTTGGACGCGTCCCATATCCTGACCCGAGTTGGAACCCCTGTAGTTGAGGAAATTCCATCGGCTGACTTGGAACATGCCTCAAAGTCGGAAGCTCCAGGTCAGCAGGTGTGAGCAGGTCAGATGACGGTACGCCAGAGTTTCGCGGACAAGACAAATCCAAACGATGCCGGACGGCTCACCTTATCTGAGCACTTCCTCACATCAGTTGTGCCACTCGAGCTTTGGCTCCGTCTTGCCGTCTTTGTGAAATCTCTTTTTTGAACATGGAATCGTTCCCTTGAATTAAGAGGTTAGCGACCACATTGTGGGGCTGGGTAATAGTCTCTTGGAATGCGCTGAACAGCTTCTGGGCCCGTTGGAGTTTCGAGCGAAGGATGGTCTTTTGATGCGGAGTGGGTCAATAGCCTCAGATAGCAGTCTGAACGGATAGCAGTCGCGTGTCAGGTCATCTATCTGGGTCTCCAAAAAGGCGATCGGGTCATGGGAACCCAGAACTGCAATCAATTCCCTAGCGACAGCCTCGTCCGACCAAGGATCCGTTAAGTTAGCAGTTAAGGTCATGTCTGATCTACCCCCCCCCCTCTAGGTCAGCAACCTGAGGGATCAGGGAAGCAACTTGAGTTCTTAGGTCAACAATCCCTCTGTGTCCGACCTTTGCTCAGAATTTTGGAGTTGGGAGTCTAATTAGCCGACCCGGCCAGGTCAATTTCATCGACTATTGAACACACTTACTCGTTTTGATAGCTGTCGATAATCGCATACGTACATCTACCAGCCCTTATCGTACCCTGAGCGTTTCCGATGATGACGGCGGTGTTCTCCTTTGTTGCTCCCACCTCGACCACCTTTGCCGTATCAAATCGACTTCTAGTCCCAGATTTTTGCCTCAACATCTTTAGCATGAGTGGCCACAGCACTTTCTTCGTAAAACGTAATGGCATGTGTGCTTCAATGTTATTGTGGCTTGCAGAAATTTTGCTCTCTATTTTAGAGTTTCAAAACAGAGTTTCGACACCTTTAAAACTCGGGCCAATGAGCTATGAATTAGAGCTAATTATAAATTAAAATGCCGATTCAACCCACTAAATCGATTTGCCGTTTTGACAATGTGTTAGTGGTCGAGGAGGACGAGCGGAGCTGCCATCTGTCTCAAAACGCCTCCTTCGCAGACGATACAAGTGGAAATCAACCGCTCATTAAGTGAAGACTTGCCGGAGCCGGTTGGACCACTACGCGGGTAATAGGGCTGAGCACGCCACTGGCATTGCGCAGAACTCCTTTGCGTACTACATGCTTTTTGGTGGACAGCTTGACTAAACTCTTCTTGGCGGTGTTCCAGAGCGTTGGCTGCGTTGGTGGCACCTGTATCTTTAGGACTACGACGGAGACAAACCATACTGTTGCTACAAGAGTTTCTCAGCTTACCTCGTCATTGTGAAGAGTTTGATCACCCGGGATGCTCTTGTATAGATCACAGTAACAAATTGAATGCGGTGTACCTCGTGACGGAAATCTTTACAGCGTCTGAGCACGAGACTTAACGTGGTTGTGAGGCCTTTGTGATGGCACATATCATCCCCGACGATAGACACGCCTATATGTCGAAACGCAAGCTCGAATTCTATTAAATATGGCATCTAGAAAGATGGGTGAACTCAACCTAGTATGCTTCAAGATGACACGTTGATGGATCAGGCGGGTGATGCTTGTTTGGAGCGGTCGGAACCAGACTGTGATGAGTTTCTAGACGAAGTAAGACATGCAAGTAGTGGATTCGTACAAAAGCAACTGTTGGTACCATTGGAAGACCACATTCATGAAGCGGCAACCACGCTCTTATAATCGTACGCGGGAGCTAAATTTCCGTCTCGCGGGTTGCTAGGCTTTGATATGAACGGTAAAACGGTGGGTGTCATTGGTACGGGGAAGATCGGCGCTCAGTTCGTACGTATTGCGACAGGGTTTGGCTGCAAGCTTCCCGCGAACGATGTCAGGGAGAGCCCAGACGCTCTGATGAATATGTTAGTCAAGAAAGATCTCACGAACGGACATCATCTCGCTTCACTGTCCGCTTTTCCATCGACCAATCATTTGATTATTGCAGAGAGCATCGCCAAGATGAAAAACGGTGTTATGCTCAGTAATACGAGTCGTGGCGCTTAATCGACACAAAATCTTACGTGAATGGTCTAAAACGGGGGAAAATTGGTTCGGTTGGTCTGGGCGTGCTTGAGGGCGAAGGCGATTATTTCTACTGAGATCTTTCGGGTGGTATCATTGCAGATGAAACACTTGCTCGTCTTTTCACTTTCCCAAATGTGGTTATCACTGGACATCAAGCTTTTTGACCAGGAAGCTTTGATCAATACTGGCTTCACCACGATGGAAAATATCAAGGCGCACGAAGCGAAAGCGGAATTGGTCTACGTAAAAACGGGTATATTGTCATCAGTCGATCGGGATTTTTTCATTCCGAATATTAATATAAGTATGAAAAAACACATTTATGTTGTAATAAAAGAACGCAACAACGTACTTGCTAAACGGATGGAAAACTTAGGAATCAACATCGATGGTGTCGTAGCCGTCACGAAAGCGTCAAAGTTTGACTTTAAGAAATTCAGCCAAAACAATCTCGAGTGGTTGTTTCTTGGGAAATTATTTTTTGAAAAAGCTGGTAGTACTGATTACAGGAGTTTGAGCGTGGAAGACCTGTTTCAGGAGCTGAGCATGAAAATCACTGACAAAAAGTAAGACATTTTGGCGTCAGATATGAAAAAAAATTTGGAAAAATGCTCTGGCTTATTCAACATCATAATGAACTCAATCTAGACCTCGCAGATGCTGCGAAAATGGCTTTTGGGAGCGAATACTTGAAAACAAGAACGTTGCCGATCTCTGATCACGTAATAAAAGTTGTGACCGAACAGACCATCGACAAAGATGTGATGGAGTCTCTGATACGGCAAGACATTGACTCACGGAAATTGAAGCAAAAACCTTTTGCTATCAAATCGTTCACGTCGTTAGTAAAGAACGCCGATGGATCTCTTCCTCGCACTGAACATGAAGCAGATATGATCGATGTATCTCAAATTAAAGAGCACAACAAAGTACTTGCTACACGGATGGAACAATTAGGAATCGATATCGATGGTGTTGTATTCGTTACGAAAGCGTTAGATTCTGATTTGAATATATTCAGCCTAAACAATCTCGAGTGGTTGGTTCTTGGGAAAGTATTATTTGAAAAAGCTGGGAGTAAGACTGGTTACAGTCGTGTGCTACCGATAAATCTGTTTAAGGAGCTAGACATGGAAATCATTGACAAAAAGGAATTCACTAAATGGACAGCCAGGTTCGCAGGTTTTCACATCCGAGTTGGAAGGTTTTTGGGAAGATGCTCTGGCTTATGCAATATCATAAGGAACTTAATCTAGACGTCGCGGATGTTGCTAAAATGGCTTTTGGAAGTGAATACTTGAATAGAAGAACGTTGCCAATCTCTGATGAGGTATTCGAAGCTGTGACGGAAGAGAATGTTGACAAACATGTGACGGAGTCTCTGATACGGCAAGACATGGACTCAACTATGAAAGACATAGCCGAAGAGAATGTGCCGACGAAAGCAACTCGCAAGTACGTCGGTGAGGAATCGCAAGAACAGCCAACACTCAAGAATAGAAAATTAGCGTAATGTTTGGTCAACTATCGCTGCATTCGTGGGTGCTTGAAGCAGTAGAAGGAATCCATTGGACGATTTAGGGGTCTATCACGCTGTAGTTTTCTCGATTACTGTATTTTTAGGTCCTGAACAAAACATGTTGGTTCGATTGTGACAGTCATGTTTTGTACATAAGATTTGGTTCTCGTGTCTTCATGACGATCCGTGAGCGAGATGCCGCGGGTAAACTTTAAGCTGATGCAAAAGAGTGGTGAATTACTACTTGCCATGTGTGTCCGACATGCTGGAGAAATCTCGTGGAGTGGGAGATGCTGCAACTTGTTTATCGTTAGTCAAGAAAGCTTTGATCAATATTGGCTTCACCACGATGGAAAATATCAAGGCGCACGAAGCGAAAGCGGAATTGGTCAACGTAAAAACGGGTATATTGTCATCAGTCGATCGGGATTTTTCATTCCGAATTAATATAAGTATGAAAAAACACATTTATGTTGTAATGAGACGACACGATACAGTCGTAACTAGGATCACTATCCACGGATCAAATTATCAAATACTTATGTACTCAGGCATCCAAATCGCCAGAAAATTACTGGAGTTACATCACTATGTAATACTACCTCCAATAGCCCTGCTTCCTAGAAGTCCCTTAAGGACACTAAAGCCCCAGATAGATAGATACCCCGAGGGTTCCGTTCGCTGAAAAGGAGAAAAGGAGAAAAAAAAAGTCATAGGCATTTATGATGAAGTAGAGATGCTGTCTCTTTTTATTAAATGAGTCTTTGAAACGATGGTAACTAGTCTACCATTAACTAAACAATAAAGTCATGCCGCTCGAATCCTGTTTGAACTTGTTTCCGTGTAATTTATTTGGTGTTTGTATTAATGTAAAAAACATCGCGATAAACCAAGCCATTAAATTTCCGTTTTAATCCCGGCGCAAAACCAGCCAATTTAATTTCTTAAGTAAGTAACGAGAAGTCTCTTTTCGGACCCAGAGATCCGAATTGCGTGGGTTACAGTGCAATTCGGCATCGACATCATCAAAACCGAGTTATTTTTGGCATAATTCTACTTTTATTGTGGAGTTCGATCTCGATTTTGCACATGTCTCAATTTTATTTTAGACTTGTATAAATTCCATAAGTCAAAAATATAGGTTGTATTTGCCAAAAGGGAGACATTATCCCCACCGGAGTTTTTATTATCCCCACCGGAGTTTTTTTATCCTCGGGATAATATAGATTACAAATAGTGTGGACCACAATTTAATATTTGTCCCTGCTCTGTGAATCATTCTATCAGCTTCTATGCGGTGATGCAAAACATAAGGCTGCTTTTTAGCCCCCCCCTGCATTGATTGACTCTTCCCCAAGTACTAGTGAAGCTGATACACATATGATACATGCTCGTCAAATTTCTGTCTTTGTTTAACGGCTTCGTTTCCCACCCTTTCAGAATTCGTCGCTACCTACTGATGAGAAGATGGTAACTACATTCTTATTTAAAGGCTTCACGATGGTAAATTACCATTGGTAATAATAATAAAACTCCGGTGGCGATAATAAAAACTCCGGTGGGGATAATAAAAACTCCGGTGGGGATAATGTCTCCCT
>MIQA02004948.1:20954-35058 GCA_001887855.2 Sclerospora graminicola | reverse complement strand
CATCAAGCCATCCCACATCGGAGGTGACCGCACATGTGACTCTGTCTTGTCTTCTCTCCTGATCCTGCCGTTCGTCCGTCTTCGACGGAGTGGACAAACCCAGTTCAGCGATTGGGGAAGGATCTCGGTCAGTACGTTCAGCCGGATCCGGCGATGGCCGGCTCCGCGTCAATATTCTAGAAGGAGTCCGGTACTCTGGTTGTGCCACCATTGGAGTCTGGTCTTCCTCCACTACTTCCTCTTCGCTGACCAAATCGGTGGTTGCCTGAAAGGCCAAATTTTGCCACTCGATATAGCGTCTTGAGCCAATAGTGACATAACCCGGCCGGCGGGGCACCTTGTCCTCGGCCAGCCACATTCCAATGATCACGTCTTCATGCAAGGTGAGGGGCCGTTCTGAGATGTTGGTCACACTTATGTAATTGAGGTGACCTTCCCCTTTGACAAACGAGGGTACCCAACACTCGCCCCTAGTCAGCCATAACTTACGCCGTCTGTCGTGTGGTCGTACCATTACTTCCACCGCTCTTCCCACTGGCACCGTTACAAACTGACCTAACTTGAGGAACTGGACGTGGGCACCATATAAGGGCCGCCGGCCGGCGAGCTGGATCTGCACCTCATCCGGTAACGTCAATGTTCCATGCGGTAAATCCAACCGTATGCCGGATGGGACCATAAAGTCCATTCCCAGAATTGCATTTTGCCCGGCCAGCTTACCCACCCAGGCGGTAAAGTAGTACACCAAAGACCCAGCCAACGTAATCTTAACTCTTGTTCTTCCTTGGGTCATGTATGAACTTTCTCCAATGCCGATACATTCCTGCCGCTTCGTCTCGTCTATTTCACACCCCACCTTACGAGCAAAGGTGGTGTCCACGATAGACACTTCCGCGCCAGAGTCGAACAGCATGGTAGCCTTCTGGTTATTGATTTTTCCATCCGCCTTGGCCTGCTTGAACCATTTATCCGGCGAATGATATTTCCAATAACCTCGCGACTCGCCGGGTAACAGATTCAATTCCATACGCACTTCGGACCGAGAATATTCGTCCGTCCGTATACTGCTCACCAGGAAGGGGTCAGCCGTGCTGCCCGGGGACCGGATGACGTAATCGTCAAACTTACATGTATTGTCGGTTACGCTTTGCTTCTTGATTATCCTCCTTACCGACATATGCATAGAAATTAACACTAGACCACTCGGCTCGAACCAGATTCCAATTTGGCGAGCGATCTAGTTTAACATCTTTTCCTTTTCCACCCTGCGCAGCAACATTCCAGCATGCTTAGTCGGGACGTACCACTTCTTCATCTGGTTGTAAAATTTCTCGATAGGGCAAAGTCCATCCTCGTGCACTTCCCCGCAAGTCTTGCAGGTGGACAAACAGTGTTCCGTCGGATGTCACTTCCTTTCGCACTTCTTGCAGGTCAGCCGCTTCCAGCAGCTCCGGTCGTCATGCTTGATAGACCCACAGTGGGTACATTTCCGTCTGGGATAATCCTGGTCAGTTCGAGCCGGAAAACCCTTCTGCTGGCTGGACCCAGATGACAGCCTGGATTGCTGACTGGCTTCCGCCGAGAACAGGTACCGGTACTGCTCCTCCTCAGATTCGCCCCCAGACCGCTGGTACTCTTCTTCCGAACTAGTCGCAACTGACTCGCGGGCCACCATGCGGACGGCATCCTTGATCCAGTTTAAAACGTGACTTGTACCTGCCTGCTCCCACTGCTGCCTTGGGGCCTCGCTTCTTCGCTCTTTGATCAGTGCGCAGCGTCAGTTCCAGCTCCGTGGTATTCTTCAGTTGCAGTAACGTCAGCTGGTCCACCAGTTCCCGATCGTCCAACGTGCTGATAATATGCTCCACATGATCCCGGACGGCTTCCGACCGGCTGGCATCTTCTTTAACCGGTAGGTTCGCCCTCATGCCAGCGACATTTAGGTATTCCAGAGCGGTCTCGTCTGCCCGCTTCTTGGTGTGGAAATATTGGCGCGCTACCGACATTCCCGATCCGCAGTATTGCTCTCCAAAAGCTTCAGCCAGTTCCCTCCAATCATCTCGGAATCCCCAGCTGAGATGCTGGATCCAGTTTTAGCCGGACCCTTCATCAAGTCTCCAAAGATCAGGCACTTTTCATAGTCCAGCGTCCGGTCTCTGAGGAATGCTGACTTCGTCTTGCCCAGCTATCCTCGGGCTTGGTCATCATCCATGTCCCGTCCAGTGAAATCCTTCAACTCGGACGCATCCTGGTAATCGCCCCTGAGTCCGGATCAAACGCTTGGGCTGAGGCCACATTGGCTTGGCAAGCAATCTCCAGATCCAGGTCATCCGGATCATAGTGGCACCTGGCCGACTTGACGGATTCCATATCCACGTCGCTGAGAGACAGCTTCCTATTCGTTGGCCGTCCGGTTTGGCGACCTGTCCGGCGGCTTGACGGGACGGCACGGGGCCCTCACTCTGCTTGGACTGCACTGACTCCATGTCTTCGTCAATCGGCTCCGTCGCATAGTACTGAACTGGCTCGGGCGCTCGACTCCCACGACGAGCCGGCTGGTCCGGTGACCCCGGACTGCCGCGGCTGGCACTCACCCGACGCTGTTCTTCCAAGTATCGCTCCATCATCGCCGAAAACATGTTCTGAAGGTGATCCGGCACTTGAGGGCTCGCCTGAGGGTCTACTCGCGGGGCGACTTGGGGGGCAGCTGGGCTGCCAGATCGACATTCCTTCTTAATCCGACCGTCCGCGTCTTCGCCTTTTGGCTCTGGGTCTGCCGTCGCCGTCCGGGTCTGGACGCTGTGCTGACTGGCTTTCTTCCGCTCGGGCGTATCCGGATCTTCATATCCTCCAAACCTCATGGCCGTCACCACACGCGCTGCTCCCCTTGGGTCAAGCGTCATGCGGGTAATACCTACCGTTGAGTCGGTTGAATCCGCTTCTGAAGGAGCAGACTTGTACTGAGAAAAACCCGAGTGTAGTTCGGTCGGTCTGCCTGCTGCCGGCGGCGAGGGCGTCGCTCCAGTTGTTGCTGTCATCTTCTTTGATGGAGAGCAGCCCACCAACGGTACCAAGCGGTCGTGCAGTGCGCTGGATGCCTCCTTCAACCTGACTGCCTTCAGATCGAACAACTGGTTCGGATCGAAAGCGCCGGTGTTGATGCCGGCTTGCTTGAGTTGATAGAATAGTCCTCTACTAAGGGACACGTGGCTGTCTGAGAGAGATGGGGGAGAGACGGGACCTTTTAATCCGCCTAGGATTTTTGGTCGTTTTATCTTCAGGACCTTATCCGTCCGCAAGAACTGCCCCAACTCGTGAAGATGGCGGGCACGCTCCAGGCGGTATTCGTAACCTTCTGTGATAGCGTCAGCTTTTCTTCTTCTTCTTCGACCTATCTTTGCGGGTTGGATAATCCGGTTCCTGCCAATCCGGGTTTTTTAGGGGTAGGTAACCAGGATAGTGACTTAATCCTGATCCAACCAGCTTCCCACTACGGTCGTATCCAGCTTCCGATTCTTCTTTCTTAATTTTTTCTTCTTTGATATTCATAATATGCATTTGTTAGTCAGGATCATGGTCGAAACCATGATCCTTCCTCGGACTATGGTGACTTGCACCATAATCCTATCCGGCTCCAGCTGGGGCATAGTGACCGGCACAATAATGACTAGTACCGTAAACCGGTACAGCCGGAGCCTCCAGGGGAGTATCTTCTTTAATGTCGACCTCGAACTCCCCAATCCGAGTCGACCATCGCATCCTTCCATCTTCAGCAGCATTAGGGGCGATATGCCTTCCCCCAATGCACCCGACACAACGTCTTCAACGAATTTGACAGGTTTAGGTCTTTCGCCCACTAGGGACTCGCGGTGATATCCAGGGTCACCAAGAGATCCGGGCACGCGCACCATTGTGGTGTAGTCGCTCTCAGAAATTCTTTCTGAGATGCGAACACCCACGGGGGGCCCAGATGACTGACTGTCGGAGGGGGTACTCCGTCTATTCGAGTCATGATCTGATCCGGCATCCGGCCGGCTGGATCGTTCACTTCCATCACCTTGGTCGTGACGACTTGGATGATCCATGTTAAAAGCTCACCTTGTGTACCCGTCAGCACTGGCGGTTGCGCTCTCTTGATAGACCCTAGGGCGAAAAGTGTAAAGTCCGTCGAATAAGGAGACGAGGGTTAGGACTAGGGGTAGCTCCTGGGCGGAAATCTTCACCGGGGAGCTCGACTGGCAATATACTTGAAGTTTGTATACTGCGACGGCTGGACCGAGAATAATCGATCGGCCAGCCAAACCAATGACAATGAAGGGGTAAATCCAAACGTGTACGTAAAGGGGAATCCAAATATAACTCCACAATCTTCCACAGTAGGCCAAAACGTTACCACACTTTCCAATACTTGATATAACCGTGTTCAAAACACGGGCGACTTGAGGTGAGTATACGCAACGCCGCGACTCCCGGTCAGGGGACTTCCGGTGGGTTACTTTAACCTTCCCCAGGCAAACCAATAGCAGCAAGAGGGGACCTTGTTAGCCCTCCGCTGTGAACCAATAAAAGCGACTTGTGTCTAAGAAAGCGAAACGTATACTGATTTTTATCCCTATGTCCAATACTCCCTTTTGTGTAACCTACCCCAAATAGCCCGGCTGGACAGTCGTGTGCCTTACCCGAAGTAGCCCGGTTAACTCCGATTTTTGTGTACCCGCCTGGCCGCTACACAAACCCCAGATGGTACCAACCCGGCCGGTACACCGAACCCAGTTGGTACCAGTCCGTCTGGTACATTGTACCCGACCGGCTCGGCCGGATGGCCATCCATCCGAGCTCCCTGGCCGCTGGCGCTAGCAATTCCTTGGCAGCTCCACGTCCGACCCGGGTGCCTCCTTCGTCCTCTAGAACACTCAACCTCCTTCAGGCCCCTTCGCCCATACCTTCCGACAAATCCGCTCTTCGGCGGTTGTCCACCATCCGAGGTCATCCTGTTCGCCTAGTCCGCTAGCCCAACTACCCACGTCTTCGGCCACACCCATCCGGCCCGATTCCAGGCCTGGCGCCGTCCTGACGCTGGTAGATACGCTCGGCGACGGCCATCCGGCATCTTTGCCCTTGGTCCACATTTTCCGCCAATCAGAAGGCGCCCTCTGGAAAGTACTTCACACCTTCCCATCAATTAATTCACAAATTACTTCACCACAGCTGCCCCTGAGTCGCGTCACAGCCGCACAACGGTTGAGGCACGACCTCACTTGAACCAAGTCGATCTGATCCTGCTTACCCATGTCCCGCTTTGGTACGTCATCCGACTGATTTATAACAATTTTCGTGAACCCGGTCGGTCTCCCGGCCGGCTTGCAATCTCATCCACAGATGCTGACCTTATCTTGATATATTTTCAGTCCTGCAAATCGACGAGGATGACATGTGCCGTCTCATCCTAGTGGATGACGACTCGCCCGCCAGTGGGGTGGAAATCGCAGACTCGCCGGATTCGTCCCGTAATCCCGATCAGGTGCTGTCGACCGCGGACGTCGAAACGGCGCTCCGCATTCATGGTCAGGCTTGCGGTGACCAGGACAGACTGAAGACCGCCGTCTCTTCCCTTCAGACAGATGTCCGATCCTGTCAGGCCGACTCTGAAGCTTTGTCGCAGAGATGCGTGACACTTTGCGCAATGCTGGACCGCACGGGGCCCCGAATCTCCGAGCTGAAGCGCAGCCATCAGGAAGCAGTAGACGAAATAACCCGCCTCAGGGCCATTGTAGGCCAGCTTACTGACGCCCTGCAACGGGCCGCTGCACCGTCCGCCCCCACCTCCGAGGTAGTGGGGATGGAGAAAAGGCTGGAGATGTTAACCGCCCAAGTGGATAGCTTGGAACACATCCAAAACGGATCTGGTCCAGCAATTCGCTTTCGCCACCGCCGGGCCGATGAGGCTGTCGCTCAGAGATCTTCCTTGGGACCGAGTGACCTTCAAGAGAAGGTGGTCGATCTCGAGGGCCAGGTCGTCAGGCTGACGGAAGAGAGAAATCGTCTCCGCATGCTGGAAGACGTCATCGAACCTTTCCGGACTACCAACCAGGAGTTGGTTCACCGCTCAAAACTTCAACGTAAGTGTTATTTCTCTTCTTGTGTTGTGACCCGGTCGCTTATGGTTTCCATGCCCTTATCACTTCTCAGTCCAACAGTTAGAACAGCTGAAACAGCAGTCTGCCGAGATTTCCGACGTATCCCAACAGTTATCGCATCTTCGTGCTCGACACTGCCAGGTGTCCCACGAATTAGATGTCATACGGGACGACCGAAACCACCTGCGCGAGTCCCACGCTCAAGCTGTCCGCCACATTTCGTCTCTGGAGCAGCAGTTACAAGAAGCTTCCTCCCGGCAACGAGGGCTGCGATCTGAGCTTTACCAGGTCCAGCGAAGTCATCGTGACGCCCATGATAAGCTGACTCGGGCCGACCGTTTTTGCGCCGCCCTGCTGGATAAAGAGGATCGTCTTCGGTCCCTGTTGTGCGAAATACAAGACCAGCTTGAAACGACTCAGGCCCAAATCGCTCCTCCCTTACAAGCTCCTTTGAGTGCACGAGAGGCCATCCTGGTCATCTTGAGGATGGTGGATAAGTGGAAAACTTTCCCACCGAAATCATCCCGGTCGTCTGCCTCAGCGGAATTGGGACCTGGGGAGCTGGTCCCGATTCCACTGGCCCTAATCCGCCCCTGGCCGGTTCGGACCTCTCATCTGCCTCGGCGGGATCGGGGAACGGAAAACGTCCGGCCAGTTCTAACCCTTCCCTGGCCGGCTCCGATCCGCCTACCGTCTCTCCCAAACGGAGAAAGAGGAGCAAATCTTCCCCCTCGCACCGATGTTATCCGGGTAATTCGGCCAGCAAACCAGAGCTTGGGTCGGACAGCGACGATAGCCTGTTCGCAATGGGGTCCACCTCCGTATCTCCACCCGTTTCACCAGGGAGAACTGGTCTCCCGCCTGGCTCGTCGTCTAGCTCCGAAGATGACTCGGCATCCAACTCGGCCGCCGCTTCACCATCCGGCTCGGCAGATGTTTCGCCATCCGTCTCGGCCGCCGCTTTACCATCCAGTACCCCGATTGGCTCTCCGTCTGATTCATCCTCGGGTTCAGATCCGCCCTCCCCTAAGTATATATATGATGATGACGAAGAAGACGAGGATTACGACGAACAGCAGATGTTTGCTGCGTTATCCCGCTCTCGCGCGGACACCCGTCGTTGCCTCTCAAATTCTGGTAGTCAAACGATGGATCACCCGGGTCCTGATCAGGTTATCGATTTGCAGACTCCGCCGCCGGCGGGTTTTAGATCCGGAGGGTATGAACCGGATGATTCCTCTTTGCATCCCGACGCTGTTGTCAACCCGGCCTCTCAGGTCGCTCGTCCCCTAAATTCCAACGAGTAGCAGAGGAGAAGGTGGAGGAGAATGAAGATGACATCCCTGATCAGTGGTTGACTCTAGACCTGAGCGATCCAGGGGAACCTCTCTTCAAAACTCCGGCCAAAACCCGGCGGCGAGCTCAGGCCGGACCTCGTCTCAAACGTCGATCCAGCCGGCCGGCGACCAAACCCAAGATCCGGCGGAGACCTCTGGCTCCTGCACCTCCTTTTCCCAAACTTCCGCTTTTGTGGTTGCCGGACGGGCGCTTCCCCAGTGAGGCGGATCAGTCCGCCATCCTGCCTTGGCCGGTCGAGCAGCAGAGAAATTTAAGTCTTGCCGATATCTCCAGTTCTCAGCTCGCTCACTCTCTGTCCCGTCCACCTCTCTGGATATTCCATCGGTCAAGTCCCTGGTGAAGGCACAAGTCGCCTTCACCAGGGACTTGGCGCCCCGACCAGATGAGGTCGGGTGCCATTGACGCGCTCATGAAGACCGAGTCAAGGAGGATCTTGACCACTGAGATGCCAGATATGGGACTTCCGTCCGGCCCATGGTTTACGGAATTTAAAACGAGGTTCCAGGACTTCGCTGTGACCCATGCCTGGTCCATCTGGGAATCCACCCATTTTCTGTACATCTCTGCAGAAGATAAACGAGAGGACGTTTCTCTCCAAACATATTCCGCCGCCCGGAAGAATCGACGAGGACGAGCTTCCGAAGCATGGGTCCGTTTATGCGCGTTTGTTATGGAAGGCATCCGGGATGGTGTTTGTGACCTGTACCTGTTTCTCTCCCCGTTTATACTCCATCTGCCAAACCGAAGGTGCGGAGGTGCAGCGGAGGGTGGAACGTGGTACCCAGGCCTAGGTGCGCGGGGTCAGAATTCCTCTCTTTCCGAATCTCTGGCGGCCATCGACCGGCAAGATCCTTGGCGCAATCAATACCGCAAACGACCCTTCGACCATCCTGGAATTCAAGTGTTCCGGCTTCGCAACAAGTATAATCGTCCATAGGGATGTGCAACCGGACTCTTTTGATTCTTTCTTTTTCTTCGTTTCCTTTTCAATATATCCATCCGTGCTTCTTTCATCTCCACTCCAATCTTTTACTTCGACTATAACCCCTGGTTAGTCACGCCCAATCGGCTTGTGGGTCTGCCTAGAAGGATCTATTGTTGCCACAGGGCATCTCTTGGTCCGGTCGGGTCTGAATGCCTTCTTCCCAGTCCTGGCCGCCATACGCTTCTTCTTCGGAACGATTGGATCCGGGCGGATGGTCCTCATACGTAGCGGCCGGTTTGATTATCTCCGACAGCTTGTTCAATTCTGCCAATCCGTCCAACAATCCTGGATCCGAGACGGTGAGGCCGACCTGATCTCGCATGGCCAAGGTATCCAGATGGCCTGCGCTGTTGTTCCACTCTCGTTTGACATGTAACAGTTCATGTTCTGGCCATTTCCGCAGGGCGGACATAACCCGATCGTTCAACAGTCTCAGCTGGGGCGCCTTGGAATCTATTTCTCCCGTGATTTGCCGGAACACCAGGTTGGAATCACCACATATGACGATCCGCCCCTGCGTCCGGCCAGCCAGCCGATCTAGGCAAAGTAAAAGTCCTCGGTACTCTGCTTCGTTCACAGTTATGCCAGGCGTGAAATCTGAAGCGGCAGTGACCACTTTCCACTCGGGCAACTTCCACAAAATAGCACTATAGGTCCCAACTCCCTTCTTTACACTCGCCAACCCGTCACAACTCAGAACCATTAGCTCCCCCGTTGGTCCTACTGTTGGCGGCGGTAATATGATGGATTGTCGAGGCTGCTTCCGAGGCGCTATAGCTATCAGTGCTTCCTCCACTTCTGCCCTTGGGGTAATGCTGGCCGCTAACGTGCCCTGTATCTCCTCTTCTCCCTTAGTACACTTGATTACTTCGAGGGACCACTGAGACAGCAGAGCCGCCCATCTACCCAGCCGGCCGTCAATTCCATTTGCCGTCAGAAGCCATGACAGGGTCGACCGTCTAAATAGTACCTTGATAGGCCGAGACACCAGCATGGTATAGCACACATCCAGGATCCGCAATAACGCCAAAACTTATTTATCCACTAGCCCGTAGTTAACTTCGTTAGCCTTCAGAGTCCGGCTGGTGAATGTCACAGGACAGTACACTCCGTCATGATCTTGAACAAAGGCAGCTGAGATGGCCCATTTGTTAGCGTAAATGATGACCACAGGAACCTTACCAACATCAAAATGCTTCAGGACCGGTGTATTCGCCATCTTCGCTCTCAACATGCCAAAGGCCACCATCGCTCGGGTCATGTGATTGTCCGGGCCGGCCGCACTGGAATTTGGCGGCCGGCTGCCTATCGGGGCAGACAAGGGCGCCATCTCATTGGTCGAAATATTTGACAAGGGCGGCATCTCATTGGTGGAAATAGTTGACCCGGGCAGCATATCATTTGCTGATATTGCTGGCTCGGTTCGCACTTCCCCGTGCCTATCCTACTCTCTCAGCTTGTGGTAATCCACCTCCCGTAACACATACAAAACAGCAGCATAGACCGCGAAATCCTCAATGAACCGACGGTAGTAATTCAAACTGCCCAAAAAAGATTGCATGGCCTTCAAGGACCGCGGGAAAGGCAGACCACTCAAAGACTCCAAGTCTTTCGGATTAGCTTCCAATCCGGCAATCGAAACGTAATGACCCAAATAGGCCACCTTAGTCTTTCCCCAGAAACTTTTAACCACGCTAATCGAAAAATTCCACTTTTCACACGTAATCATCAACTTTTCCACTTTGTCACACACTAAATCCCAAGTAGTAGCCGTCACAAGAATGTCGTCAATGTAAGACCGCCGCCCCAGAACTGAAGGTTTTGGGATGGGGTCCGGGTCACCTTCGGCAAACACGTCACCGACCAGAGCCGGATCTTGATCCACCTTGATCTTGAAGTGTCCATACAGCACGTTATCTATCAGCCGTTGATAAATCTGCGGAGCATTCTTTAGGCCGAACGGCATCCGGTTCCACTCGAACAACCCGAAGGGTGTCACGAACGCAGAGATCTCCCGTGCACGGTTGGTCATAGAGACCACCCAGAATCCAGTGGCCATGTCCAATGAGCAATACCACAAAACTTTATCCAAATCCTCCAACAGGTCGTTTATCAGCGGCATCGGATAAATCATCAGCTTAGTCAGCCGGCTCACCAGCCGGTAATCGATGCACAACCTTATATCCACCCCATTCTTCTTAATGATAATTACGATGGGCGAAGCCCATGGCGAGGTGGACGGCTGAATTATCTTGGTGGCCAGCAAACCCTTGATAAGCTCTGACAGCTTTTCCCGATACTGGGGGGCGACTCTTCGGCATCTTTGTGCAACCGGCTTGGCGTTTCCCACATCAATGTCGCATACCGCCCCATGGGCGGCCGGAGGAAGTGCGTTTCCTGGTCCGATCAGCAGATGCTTTCGTTTCCATATGATATCCTTCAGCCTGCTGATCTCTTCCGGGGTGTTCACATCCGGGTCTCCCACTTGCAAATCGTCAATAGTAACCGCTGGTGGGCAGGGTGTTACCTCAGGTAGCACTGCCATCTGATCCTCCATGCCTTCAACATATAGCTCGCCCCCCTTCATGAATGCAGACTTAATCAGCTTCGACTAATTCGGGATCCTGATCGGCCGGCTGGGTTGATCCGCCTTCGGTTATTTCCGAATTCTGATCGGCCGGCTGGGTCGATCCGCCTTCGGCTTCATCTTGTTCATCAAACGCAGACTTGGTCAGCTTCGACTAATTCGGGATCCTGATCGGCCGGCTGGGTCGTTCCGCCTTCGGTTATTTCCGAATTCTGATCGGCCGGCTGGGTCGATCCGCCTTCGGCTTCATCGTGTTCATCAAACCATCCGGCATCAGAGGTGACCGCACATGCAACTCTCCCTTGTCCTTTCTCCTGATCCTGTCGTTCGTCCGTCTTCATCGGGGTGGGCAAAACCAAGTTAGCGATCGGGGCAAGGTCTCGGCCAATACGTTCAGCCGGATCCGGCGACGGCCGGCTCTGCGTCAATACCCTGGAAGGGGTCCGGTAATCTGGTTTAGCCACCATTGGAGTCTGGTCCTCTTCCACTTCTTCCTGTTCGCTGACCAAATCGGTGGTTGCCTGAAAGGCCAGGTTTTGCCACTCGATATAGCGTCTTGAGCCAATAGTGACATAACCCGGCCGGCGGGGCACCTGTCCTCGGCCAGCCACATTCCAATGATCACTCTTCATGCAAAGTGTAATGGGGTGCCATTACATAAGTGATATTTAAATAGAAATATCACAGTTCAATTTCAGACTTAATGTCTGAAATGTGAATATTGGATTATAAGTTGTTATAATCCACTTTGAGAAGATGATTCTGATATCATTATCGAATCTAACAAGTAATCTAATGATAGAAATATCATTCAGACCAGCTTTATTCTACATGTTTGTATGAAGGCGCCCTCTGGAAAGTACTTCCCAATTAATTCACTAGTCACTTTACCACACACGTGTCTAGAAGAAGGTGAGTTTAAGAGTGAATATAATATGAGTGGTTTAGAGTTAAAAACTATAATTAAATCTAAACTAATCATACCAACATGTAGTATAAAGCTGGTCTGAATGATATCTTTATCATTAGATTACTTGTTAGATTCGATAATTATATCAGAATCTATTTTTAAGGTGGATTATAACAACTTATAATCCAATATGTGCATTTCAGACATTAAGTCTGAAATGAACTGTGATATTTCAACTTAAATATCACTTATGTAATGGAACCCCATTACATCACCCCCCCACTCAAGATGGTTGACCAATAATATAGAGTAATATTGGCCAATCGAATGGTGGCACTTGTTGGTAATAACGATACTTTGTTATTGACCGTAAGAAATCAAATGGTCGGGAAACGCAACGGCGCTCTTAAGGGCGCTATCGATACTGCTAAAGCAGCTCCCACCTCTGCATCACGTGCGGAGGTGTAAACATCGCATGTCGACGCTACTAATGTAGCGTTGAAGAGTAAGAGTAAGCCGAGAGACCCATTGTCTCTCGTAGTAGACGCTGTAGAAGCAGTGTCTAAAAGAGGGCGGGAAGATGTCGCTTATGCAACATCTTCCACCCGTCCACCTGCCGTAGGGAGGGTGGCTAAGAAGAAGCCCAATGATATCCTCGGAGAGTCATCTGACTCCGAAGAGGGCGAAGACGTCACCGTCCTTGACAACGAATCTAGCGAGCTTAAGCCCGCTAGAAGTGCTTCGCCGTTAAGTGATGGCGAAGTGGAGTCTGACGCCGTCGATTACGACAGCGACAACTCCATCATACGGTAGCATGAGGAGCGTAGAGCTCCTCCTGGTCCTCGTCATTCGCCTGGTCGTATCGAAGACGACTTTGAGGTGGCAGGTGGAGCACCACCTGCCAAGAAACAACGCGCAGAAGCGGCTTACGCTGTTCTGATTCACCATTGGTGTAACGGAACGCCATGTCTGTACAAAAGTGGGGGTTTTGGACAGCATGGACACTGGTGCCCGAAGTGGTGGGCACAGCAAGCGCGATTGGTCAATACCGTTGTTTGACATAACGCGCTTGATGATTGCAAGACCTTCGCAATCATAACTTTGATCGAAGTACCGACGATAGACGTCGGTACTTCATCGACCTTTTCTATCAGGCTCGTTATTATACGAACCTGAAAGGGTCGCGCAAGAATAGGGACGATAAAGACGCCCTTACTCAGAGTTGGAATGCCTTTGTTGAAAATTACAACAAAGGTTCCGACGAATACGTGATTAAAATTCACGTAAACCGCGAGCGCTTCTTAAAGCACTCACGCTCAGGTAAACGGAGTTTATCCATTTTACCTGCATTAAAGAAGGACTCTCTTGCGGAGCTCCTTCTCACATGACTTGCCCTTGTTGTCCTAAGGGAGCTCCTCGTCTTACCGAAAAGGAGCTACGAGGGTACCGAGGTTACTCGGTACCCGCTAGTGTTAAGAGCCTCATTGATTGCTCTTTATGCATCGGCACCTAGTACCGATGCTTTGCAGCCATCAACACCTAGTGTTGATGCTTCTTTTGAGTTTGAGGAGAAATTTCCTTCTCAAACTCCTGCAGGGGGTCAGGGGCATCCGCCCTTAGCACCTCAATCGGCTCCCAAGAGTCAAACGCTTGGAAAAATCCCAACCAGCGTACCAGGTACTCGGTACGCTGCCCCTTCTTATATTATAGGGAACCGAGAGCTTCGATAGCAAGCGCTCGAGAATATAAGGCTTATTCCCCTGATTATCAATCAGGGGCGGCGGGGTTGGTAATTCCCTCGGCGTTGTTGTTGCGGAGCATGGTTACCAGCTCCGCAAGCTCGAGAGGCACTGTAACGCCCTGAGCGACGATATGGCGCACTCGATGAGGACGTATCGTACTCATCGCGACGAGATTTGCGACATTTTAAGCGACCATCTCGCAATGCAGCAGAAGAATGACCTTCTGCTGGTCGAGATTGATCAACTAAAGTCGGAGATGGAAACTCTCCGGACTTCTCACAATCGGTTAGAGACCGATTACAAGTCTCTTTTGGAAGACTTGAAGAAACACGGCATTCGCCGTGGCGATGCGTCTCGTCCGAAGACGTAGACGATCGGTACGGC